>CM038797.1:106098275-106160291 GCA_021764765.1 Vicia sativa | reverse complement strand
CTTATACGCCTTTACCATCTTCAAGGATCTTCTTAATATTCTTGTTAATGCCCAACATTGCCATTCATCTTCGCTCATATGTAAGAGTTGTGATGCTCTATCTTGAAGGTGTCGCACAACTTCTTCATCATCTTGTTGTTCAAATTTTTCCCATTGTCAGTAATAATCTTGCTAGGAGTACCATAGCGACAAATTATATTATTCTTGATAAACCGGGTAACTACTTGTTGTGTCACATTCGCATATGACGCAACCTCAACCCACTTGGTGAAATAGTCTATGGAAACCAGTATTAAGCGATGTCCATTAGAAGCTTTCGGCTCAATCATTCCAATCATATCTATTCCCCACATAGCGAACGGCCATGGAGAAGTCAAAACATTCAGAGGCGAGGGCAACACGTGCATCTTATCAGCATGAATTTGACACTTGTGACATCTCATTGCATAGACAACACAATCTGTTTCCATGGTCATCCAAGAATAACCATTTCTAAGAATCTTTTTCGCCATTGCATGCCCATTTGCGTGAACACCAAAAGAACCTTCGTGAATTTCTTTGATAAGTTGATCTCGCTTCGTGTCTATCCACACATCCGAGCAAAACCAAATCAAAATTTCGCTTGCAAAGACCCCACTACTTAAGAAAAAGTTAGCGTACAACTTCCTCAAAGTCTTCTTATCGCTGATAGATGCCTCTTCTAGGTACTCGCCTTTCTATGTATTGCTTGATATCATAGAACCGTTGTTTGCCATCGTTTCTCCATCAATCGCCATACAACTGTGTCGCCTAGACGCCAATAATGATAGAAGGCGCTTCATTAGCCCACTTGACCTTGAACATTGAAGATAAGTGGCCAAAGCATCGTGTAACTGATTTTCCTCTAGGAATATGATGGAAAGTGATCTCATCAAAAATATCACGATTTTCAAGACATGATCCCTATACGGAATCAGCTTTTCATTACGAGTTTCCCATTCTCCTTTGACCTGGCAAATGACGAGTGTTAATCTCCATAAACTTCAAGGATTTTGATCCTTAAATCAATGGTTGCCTTAATCCCAAAGATGCAAGCTTCATATTCTGCCATGTTGTTGGTACAGTCGAAACAAATTCTGGCAGTGAAGGGAATATGAAATCCTGTTGGAGAAGTAATGATTTCCCCGATTCCATGACCTATACTGCATTGGATGCACCATCAAACACAAGAGTCCACCGAGATCCTGGTTCAGGTCCTTCTTCTGGACCAGGAATGTTACAGTCTCTGATAAACATGACATCTTCATCTGGGAAATCAAATCTCATTGGTTGATAGTCCTCCATGGGCTGGTGAGCGAGATATTCTGATACCACACTTCCCTTGATAGCTTTCTGGGTTACGTATTGAATATTATATTCAGATAGTAACATCCGCCAACGCCAATCCTTCCGACCAAAGCTGGTTTCTCGAAGATATACTTAATGGGGTCCATTTTAGATATTAGCATTGTAGTGTGACACACCATGTACTGTCTCAAACGGCGGGCACCCCATGCCAAAGCACAACAAGTTTTTTCTAATAAAGAGTACCGACTCACACCGTGAACTTCTTACTCAAGTAATAGATTGCATGCTTTTCTTCCTGCTTCGTCATGTTGTCCTAGGACGCAACCCATGGATCCTTCAAGTATAGTGAGGTACATTATGAGAGGTTTTCTGGGCACAGGCGGTATCAAGATTGCTGGTTCTTGCAAGTACTCCTTAATCTTATCAAATGCTCGCTGACAATTGTCATTCCATATAATGGCTTGATCCTTTTTTAACAACTTGAACAAAGGTTCGGAAGTAGCCGTCAAATGCGAGATGAACCGAGAAATGTAGTTCAAGCGTCCCAAGAAACCACAAATTTCCTTCTCTCGTTTGGTGTAGGCATATCTTGAATAACCTTTACTTTATCTGGTCCACTTTGATACCTCGCTGGCTCACTATGAATCCAAGTAGCTTCCGGATCGAACTCCAAAAGTGCACTTGTTAGATTCAAACGGAGTTTATATTTCCTCAATCTGTCAAACAGCTTTCTCAGATGAACAATGTGCTCCTCTTCAGTCTGAGACTTGGCAATCATATCATCCACGTAGAATTCTATTTCTTTATGCATCATGTCATGGAAAAGGGATACCATGGTTCTCTGATAACTTGCTCATGCATTATTCAATCCGAACAACATGTCCTTGTAATGTAAGGTGCCCCAAGGAGTGGTAAACGTCGTCTTCAGCATATCTGCAGGATCCATCTTAATCGATTATATCCGAGAAACCATCCATGAAAGAAAAAACAAAAGACTGAGTCGTGCTATCAACTAAGACATCAATGTGAGGTAGAGGAAAATCATCCTTCGGGCGGCTCTGCTCAAGTCTCGGTAGTCCACACACATCCGAACTTTTCCATCCTTCTTGGGGACGGGTACAATGTTGGCAATCCAGTCTGGATATACCGACACAACAAGAAAACCGACTTGAATCGCTTCTTGACTTGTCCTCGAATCTTCTTAGCTATCTCGATGCTCTCCTCGGTCTTTGTTTTAGGAGAACATTCGTGTTTTAGCGGAAGCTTGTGCATAAAAATATCCGTGTCAAGTCCGTGCATATCTTGATACGACCATGCAAACACATCTACAAACTCTTGCAACAAGTGGACCAGCTCATCTTTTATCTCTGCCCCAAAGTAGCTCCCACTTTGACTTCTTTACGATCCTCTTCATTCCCGATTGATCACATCCAATGGTTCTTGATGAGGTTGGATCATCTTCTTCATGCTCGACCGCACGCTAAATCTTCCGGGAGTTCATAGTCTTCCTCACCATCGCCTTCGGCTTGGTTGATCGGGAACTCAAGTCAAAAGGAACTACATCATGGCTATGTTCAATGAGCTCGCCTGTGTGATCCGCATAAATGATTGATTTTCTTTTTAGATATGTATGTTTATTTTAACAAAATAACAATGAAAACGTTGTTGTTTTTATTAATATGCACTGGAAAGCAAAAGTAAAAACGATACAAAAAAGGATCTCAAACTGAATAACAAAATGCGCTTTTTATTGAAGATAAAATTCATTCATTAAACGGAATAAGCCCTACAAAGAAATCCTTTGTGCCTTGGGCAGAGCACAAGATTTTTGTTTTAAAACAAGAAATTACTTTGATAGTGAAATGAGAGGGGTAACGTCCTTGTCGATCCAATTCTTGGGGACAATGCTAGGAGGAGTACGAAACACCATCTGAGAAAGCTCCACTGCACACTCATCGTCATCAATGGCATTGATAGTCTTCTCGGAACGGAAACCTTTCGCAAAAAAAGTATCCTCAAGATGAGGGATCTTCCCTTTTCCTGTCTCAGAACCTTCACTAACCTTTGAGGATGGTTGGTACCCGAGTCCACCCTTGTCTTTCTTTTCCACCACATCTAACACTGTTCCCCAACCTTTTGGATTTCCAGCATCGATAAGGGCATTAACATCCTGCCAGCAGGCCATGTTACCATTAGGCTTCTCAGCAGACTTGATCTCTTTTGCACAAGACCCACTAAAGCTTGAAAGAGAGTCTGCACGCCTCGCTCCAACATCCACATACTTGAACTCGACAAGTGACTAACCAAATAGTGTTCTTCACCACTAACCTCCACCACCTGGTTATTCAACAAGAACTTCAACTTCTGATGGAGTGTTGAAGTAACAGCTTTAGCACCGTGTATCCAGGGCCTTCCCAACAAGCAGCTATAAGCTGGAAAGATGTCCATCACTTGAAAAGTGATGTTGAACAGCTGAGGTCCGATAAGTACCGGAGGTCAATCTCTCCCACCGCCATCCTGCGGATCCATCAAAAGCCTTTACAATCAGAGAACTAGGTTTCATAATTGCCCCTTCCACCTGTAATTGGGCCAAGGTTGTCTTCGGGATCACATTCAAAGCTGAGCCTGTATCAACCAATACTCTAGCAAGAGTCGCCCCTCACCACTGTAATGTAAATGTGAAGAGCCATGTTATGATTACCTCCATTTGAAGGGAGATCCACATCGGTGAAAGCTAAACAATTGCCATCATTTAACTGAAATAGCAATATCCAATTGATTAATTATAATATCTTCACCACGATGCATTGTCGAGGAACTTCAACAAGGCCATCTTGTGGGCGTCAGAACTTTTCAATAAAGATAAGATCGAAATCTTTGCGGGAGTCTGACTAAGCTAATCAACCACTTTATAGTCATTCCTTTGATGATTTTCAAAGCCTCATCACTTGGTTTAAAAATATCCTTCAATTCTTCTACACTCAAATCAACAACTCCATCCTTCTTCGGAGGAACATCTGGCGCTTTCTCTGCAGCTCTACTCTTCGTCGAATCCTGGTGATAAATACGACCACTACGGGTCATGTCACTCATACCAGTGATGTTTTCAACAGTAGACTCTCCTAATACCATTGCTTACCACCTACAACAACTTCAGGCTCGTAGTTCCACGGTACAACTATAGTATCTTCATAAGGAATACAGATGGGTGGGTAAACCATCATTGGCTCTACCGCCGTAACAGGTTCTTCTTCTTGGATAGGGACCGTAGAAGATATATGAAGTCTCCTGTTGTTGATGAGCGGAACCACCACATGTACTTCAATTTCCGTCTGAGCTCGACTAAACTGAATCAAATGCTGACACATTAATATTTGTAGATACTTCTTGAACTCTGCACAGTGTTCTGGATTTACTTGACAAATCGAACAATGACCATGAACTCCTTTCAATAAATCAGCCCTCTTCAACTCTTCAAATACCTTCTTCAAAGACATCTCCAATTGATCTACATCCATAACCAGACTTCTTCCTTCTTCAACCAAAGCATTCACTGATGACGGACCATGCCTCGGTAACGGGTTATTACCAATGTTGGGGACATCAGTGAAAGTTAACAGTTTTCTGTCAATAAGTTCCTGAACCTTGCATTTAAAAGCGAAACAATCCTCTGTGGTGTGGCCAGGAGAATTGGCGTGGAAAGCGCATCTAGCGTTCTCACTAAACCATGGTTTGGATGGCCCAGGAACAAGCTTCAATTCCCTCGGCACTACTCTTCCATCTTGAATCAAATATGGCAAAAGGCTAGTGTAAGTCATTGGAATAGGCTGAATCTCTTCCTTGGTGTACTTATGATAATGTGGGCTCTTCTGTTGACCTAGACCCTTGTTCGGACCTTTGGTTTGTTGTTGTTGGGAAGCTTGATTTTGAGGAACCTGAGTTGAATAAGGCATCTGCATTTTCATGGGTTCGTTGACATGAGATGCCGAAATTGCATAGCGACAACATAGGAATACGACATATATGGGACCTGAACAGGAGCAGGTCTAGCTGTCTGTCTTCCTCTTCCTCTGCCGCTTGATTCATACACAACATTGGCTTCAGCTTCTTTCCTCTTAAAACCATTGAACGGCTTCTTTACTGTAGACGTCCCTGCATTCCCTCCGGATATCTTACCAGTCTTCAAACCTTCCTCAATATTTTCGCCCACCATCATTAGATTGGAGAAATCAGAAAAAGTACTTCCAATCAGTATTTCGTAATATTGCACCGGCAATGTTCCCATGAACAAATCATTTAACTCTCTTTCTGCTAAAGCTGGTTGAACCCTCGAGGCTACCTCCCTCCACCTTTGAGCATATTCTTTAAACAATTCCCTTTCCTTCTGAGCCATATTTTGTAGTTGTACACGATTGGGAGCCATAGTGCTTAAAGAAAGCGGCAGACAAATCATCCCAAGAGCGGATATTCGATTTCTCCAATTGCATATACCAGTCCAGGGATGCCCCTGAGAGACTATCTTGAAAACAATGAATCATCAACTTGCTATTTTTAACATGTGCCGCCATCTTGCGACTGTACATCCTCAAATGAGTGTCGGGACAACTCACTCCCTTATATTTTTCAAAGTCAAGTACTTTGAATTTTGGTGGAATGAAGACATCAGGGACAAGGCACATGTCCAAATCACTCATACCAACAATGTTTTTTCCTCTTAACTCCTTCACCTGCTCAGCTAGTTCTGTGCACATCTTTTGTGCAACCATATCTTGAAAAGGAGTCGGATTTCCCACAGGTGCAACATTTTGGTAAAATTGTCTCATATAATCATCTTGTTGGTCCTCCTCAGCTTGAGGAGTCGTAGACCAATGATTTTCTTGCTCATCCTCACCCCACTCTTGCTCATCATTTACCATAGTTTGGGTAGCAACATGCGCTGCAGCAGCAGTACCTTGGTTGTCAGCTCCATTGAAGAAGTCAGCAGGCATCCCATAGATTAATGGATTAGGCGCTTGCACTCCTGGCAATGGGGAATTGCCACCCCCTCGATGGGTTCTCATATTTCCCGTAACAATGGGAGGAATGATAGTAGTTGCATTGTTTGCTGTAGCAGCAGCGGTAGTAGTAGCGGCAGCAGCTCGCTCCTCTTCCCTCATATGTTGAGCAATCAACATCTCCATCAACTGGTCCATCTTGGACTTCAAAGTGTAGATGTCATCTTGCATGGCAACCTGTCTGGTTTCATACTGATCCATTGCTTTCTTCACGTTAGCCCTGGTTCCGCACGGGTGTCGGGTAGTTAGCTTGAATCTGGATGAGAGGAAACGTAATGAGCTTGGCGTCCCCTTTTTTAAAATAAAAAATGCATGATTATGTATGGTTAATGTAAAAATGCTTATGATCGTGTTCCCATTCCCAGGGATCTTTATCGGACTCATTCACTTGTAAGCAATCAGCACAACAAATGGATAATCAGATCGTTCATTCCAAACATAAAAGTTGAATACAAACATTAGTCTTTGTAGAGAAAATAAAGAGCAAGACTCGTAGGTCTGCTTTTAGTTTGATAGATACAATGAAGCTGAAAAGTACATAAAGGGGTAACAAAAGATCAGAAGTGTTGTCCTCTTTGGGGCTTGAACTCTCTTATCTCCTTTTTGAATCGCTCCACCAAGTCTTTGCAAAGATAAATGAAGTACTCCACTGCCGGTGGCACTTAGTCTTCCTCTAGATCTTCGATAGCTGATTGGAGCCTCCATGGGACCTCCACCATCAACTGTCTGCAGAATTCCACCAAGCCTGAGTAATTGTCATACAAACTCTTGTTTTTCTCTTCTAGGTTGAAAATGGTTTCTCCCCGATTTACCCAAAGTTCATTCTGACGTCGGGCTTCTTCCTGCCATCCCTCACACTAGACCTCCAACTCCCCATATGCTTCCTCCCATTGGCCTACAAGGTTTCTCGCAGTATCCAACTCTTGAATCTTCTGGGCCAATTCTTCGGAGTCTATGTTACATGCCATGCAAGCTTCTTCCTTGAGGCGAGTCTCACGCGCCAAACTGGATTCAATGTTCATTAACATAGACTTTAACTCCTAGATTTGAGTGGTGAGAGTTGTCTTTAGGTCAAAATTTGCCTTGATAGCTCTCTCTTCATCTGCATAAGCTTGTCCTCTTTCGCGTTCAGCTTTGGCTAGCCTACGGTTGAATTCACTTAACTCAAAATTGGCTGCATCCAGATTATCTTTCACATGGAACTTTGCTTTCCTTTCTCTTTCGACTTGCTCTTGACTCTTTAGAAGCTCATCATCTCTTTCCTTGAGGCTTTGCATCAAATCGTCCCTTTCTAGCAACACGAGTAAGGATTGCTTGTCGCCTCTTGACTTGCATCTCTATAATGATGAGCTTGAGTTTGTTGAACTCCTCAATAGGGATGTGAGTGAGTTCGGTTACGCACATCAAATGGAACTTCCACGAAGTAAATTTTACGACTCTTCTAAGTATCCAGGATTCGTAAGGTTCTCCATCACCATTTCCTTTTTTTCTGATCTCTGCACCCTTCCTGTGAACTTGGGTCCAAGCTTTTTGTATCTGCTTCAACAAACCAGGATCTTCTCTTCCGAAGTCTAGCAAGATAAACTCTTTCAGAAATTCTTCCTTCGGTGCAGTTTCCATAGGACATCCCAATTGCTTGAGAACCAACCTAGGATTATAATTGATGCATCCTTGGGATCCAATTAGCGGAACATTAGGAAATGCCCCGCAGTGAGTGATGACCTCCCACGTATACCAATTTGGAGAATACCAAAAAACACCGCTAGCAGTAAGAGAAGCCAACTTCTGAGACCAAATCAAATTCTCCAAGGTTTTAACCCAAGGTCCTCGTTGAGGAATATGGGACTTCAACCACGGGTAGAGTAAAGCGGAACAACACATCACCACTCCTTTCCTTTTGATGTATCGAGTATGAATGCTGATGAGCATATATGCTAGCAAAGCTGGTACAGGATTCTCTGAAAGAAACACGCTAATTGCAGGCTGACTCACATACTCATCGTCATGGCTCGGAAACATTACCACCCCAAAGATCAGCAAGGCCAGAATAACACTGAATGATATCCAACTTTCTTCCCCCACTACCAACTCTTCAGCTCTTTTCTCCAACAAACTTCTGGGAATTCCTCTTTCCACTAACATTGGCCCTATCTCTTAGACCGCGATTCAAAGTGCTACATCACTGCGTCTACACTCTCCCCCAACTTAGTAAAAGGAGCACTATCTTTTAAAGGCCAATTCAACAATCTTTCGAACTCTTCAATTGTTGGGACCATCTAGAAATCTTGGAACGTAAAACACCGCAGAGAAGGATCAAAGAACTTTACCAGAGCTTTCAAAGCGCTGTGATCAACGTCAACATCCAAAAGCTCTAAAATCCACCCATATTTGGTATGAAAGTTATTCAATTGAGCATGCTTCACCTTTCCCCCTAAGCCTCAAAAGTATCTGAATGTTTGGAAATTTGAAATTGATATGAGGATTGTTCTTTCTGCTGGAATCCATTGCACGGTCTAATTGCTTTCAAGAACGAGTCTTTTAAAGATACCTGAATGGCAACAAATATGATGAAACATGAATGATTAATGCAAAAATGCAATGCAAATGAGTTAAGCTGGGATCCAACAACAGTGTAGATCACTAGATAGGTCACTGGATGGTCGGACATGGTTTCGACGCCTACCCAACAATTCCCAAAACAAGGTTGGTTCTAATGTTTTTTGCTAAATGCTTCTCGGAGTCTCAGATCCCCTTTTAAAAATATTATCGTCATGACGATAGTATTTTCAAAAGTATACTCCAAGAAACGGCTCTTAAAGGGATACTCAAAAAACCTTTGAGTGGTTGGTTTTAGTTTTGGACATCCTAATACTTAGAGTTATAGGCCATTTGTCCAGAAATTGCTATCCCGCACTAGCATACGGTGCAACAATCCCCCTTAAAATGACCAACTCTAAGTTGTGGTCTTCACGTCGATCCAAGGAACAGGGATGTCCAATGGACCTAAGCTACGCAACCACTCTAAGCTTAATGTTTCCTAGAAGCCTGGGTATTGGGCTTATCTATGAACCATAACCAACAAGTTCCCAATATTGTAATATACATCAACAGAATAATATACAAAATATAAAGAAATAATAGGCAATAAACATCAAAGCAATAAACACACATGCGAAGAACTAAACTAGGGTTGACTCGCTTAGTCAAAAAGAATTTTAAAAATCTTCCCCAGTGAAGTCGCCAACTGTGATGACTAGTTTTTTTATCGGTTGTTTTAAAAACAATGAAGTCGCTACCTAATTTTATTTGTTCTAAAAAGAACATGAAAATATAGATAAAACCCACAGATGCGGATAAGGCGGTCTACGTGACCAAAAAACATGGAATCGGGAGTCGGTTATGTAAGAGGAAGGTATTAGCACCTCTTACATCCATCGTACTCGATGGGACCCATTTAGTTCTAAGTGTTTGTGTGTGTTTATTGCTAAGTTATGAATACAAAAGAAGAAAAAGATTTGTTTTTATTATTATTTTGAGTTTGCACGGTTTGAAACCGTGTTCCTACGTATTCCCTTGTGCAATGGGAAAGTCAAAACTGTAGTTCCTCTCAAAAATGTTTTATTGGTTGTATTGATTTTATAAGAAAAATCGTGCATTAGGCATTTCGAATACTTGAGTTTGGACTTATTTGGTTTATTTGAAAAGCTTAAGTCCTCATTCATGATTGAAATGGATATTGCACTCTCTTTGTAAGAAAAGAGTTTTGAAGTCGCATATGAGCGAAAAAGGGTTAAGTGAGTTGAATTGTTTTTAAGGTGGGTGAAAAGTACCGAACAATAGGACTAGCATCCTACGATTCAAATACTAGAACAAGAGGAGCTCAATGCTCAAAGAGTCGTCTGTCATCCCAAAATTTTTCTTATAAAAGAGTGAAGTGAAACAAAATTCACGTTATTAAGAGCCTTTAAACAATTGGACTAGCATCCAACGATTTAATGACTCGAAGTTCTTTTTTTTACAAGTGTTTAAACAATTGGTCTAGCAACCAACAATTTAAATACTTGGGTTTTTATTGTGAAAAGAATTTTGAAAATGCACTCGACGTTGGATCGAGGTTTGTAAATTAATTATGAAAGCATTTTGAAGTTCGGTGCGCGAGGAAATGAGAAATGGGGTCGGGTTATGATTAATTAAGTATATGGACTTAATTAAACTCGTGAGGATAGGTGCTCCTATCCCCAACTATGAGACCCTTATACATGGAAAATTGGTATATGGACCAATAATTTATTCGGGTTATGATTAATTAAAGCAACAAGGACTTTAATTAACCTTGTGAGGATAGCCATGCCCATCCCCAACTGTGAGACCCTTTAAGAAATTGGCTTATGAGCCAATCAAAAGAAAATCAGATTAATTTTAATGTTGGTTGTGTGCAAAGTGTATAATGGTGAATAAATACAGGATAAGCAAATAAACAAACAATTATCACACAATACAATCGGAAATTTAAATAATTATTAGAATATATTTTTTCTATTTGATAAAAAATCAACTAATAGTTTAATCGATAAATTATCAAATAAAAACTATCAGAACTAATTATTATTTAATATATTCATAAGAATTTAATTGCATAAAATAATAAAATACAAAAAAAACAATTAAAAAGAGAAAAGTTTAGGAATAGCCTGCTGGGAATAAATCTGGGAGTGCAAACAAAAACGGAGATAAGATCTGAGCCCAAATAAAGGCCCAAATAGCTTCAAGAGGAATCAGGTGGAGCCGAGGAGGGTGTATCATGGGAAGCCAGATCTGGCCGCTTGATCAAGAAGTCAACAAAAATCATGGCAATTGAACGACGATAGTGCAGGCCAGCATACCATATTTATTTTCTTTTTTGAAGAAAAAAATTTTAGTTAATTTTAATTGATTAGGGGTGGTGACACCACCGGATTAAACACAAAAAGTTTAATTAAAATAAAGAAAAAACTTAACTTAGTCTTAATCCTAACGTGGAGTTCCTGTATCTCTCTAACCTTCCAAAACACTCAGTCTTCTCTCTAAGCTATGCCTCGTCGAAAATCGCTTCTGGCCGCGCCGGAAATCACCTCACGGTGGATCCGGTGGCGGCGTAACCCAAATCATCATTTTTTTTTATGTTTCCTGACTCGTCTCTTCTCTCATCCCAAATCGCTCTGTTTTACAAATTTACGATTTTGGCCTAGATCTAACAGGAAGATGATGAAACCCTAGCCCAAACGATGGCTACTTCGTGAAATCGGTGGTGAATCATGCATGCTGTGAGCGAAAAAGGGAGGATGGCGGCTGGGCTTGCAACCGCCTTTTCGAATCCGGTAATACCTTTCTGAAACTCTTTCTCTTTGCCTTTTTCGGTTTCTGAAGGGATTAGGAAGCAAGGAAATGATGAGTAGTTTAGGGTTTTGTTTTCTGGCTTAGATGGATTTTGCTTTGTGTTTCGTTTCTGTTTGGTGATTATTTCTTCTGGTTTTGGCTTCTGCGGTTTGGCTTGGTCTTGGAACAATGGTTTTCTTGATTATGGTTTTTGGTTTCTCTTTTGTGAGAGCTATTGCTTCTGGTTTTGTGACCTTTGTGGTTTCTGTTGGTTTCAGTTTGATTTGGAACAATTGTTGGTTTTCACATACATTGGTTTTGTTTTTGGAACAAAGGATTCCTTGGTTATGATTTTTGGTTTCTGGTTTGTGATGGTTGTCTGCTTCTGGTTTTGTGACCCCTTTGATTCCTATAGCTGCTGCCTCTTTATGTCTTGGTAAAACTAGGTTTGAATTTTGCTTTAGAACTAGTATTTTGCTTTTTCTGATGCTAGCTCTCATTACTGCACTGTGTTGTATGTTCTTGACCATAAATCTGCTATTGCTTTATCAATTGGCTTGCTCTACAGTTCTGTTGCCTGAACTGTGATATGTTGGTCCCTGGAAAAAATAAAATGGCTTACTGTCTTTGACATTTGTAGCTTTGTCTGCTCTGCTACTCTCTACTTTTATTGTTGTACTTATATCTATAATGCTTTTGGGTTTTATCCTATTGTGAACAAATTGTTGTGATTTGCAATAGAGTGCATTTTCAACCAATGATCCAAAATTTGTGAGGCGCTTGTAAATTGTGCCATCTGTTAACTATGATGAAATTCGAGTTTATTTCTCTTTGTGAACCAACTTTTGTTGTGATTTGTAGAGAAAACCCTAGGCCAATGATCAAAACATAATTCCAATTGTATGAGGCTTAAATTAGTGCTTGAACATAATTGAAAAACCCCCCTGCATTCTGATTCTTGCTACCATCCCTAATGATGAGTTATAAAACAAATTGATTGAAATACTTTTGTTTATGCTTGAATTAAGTTGCTAACCAATGTTCTTTTTTATGTTTCATGTAATGGTGAACAAGGCAAAGCAAATGTAGCTTGAATACATGATGGAAATCTTGAAGATGGAGAATAAAGAGATGCAAGAATGGAGATTTCGTTAGCATAGGATTTTTTTTGTTAGAATTCACATTGTAACAATCCTAGCTAGAAATAACTTAGGATTTTGGCTTCATTTACATCTTTAGAAAATATGTAAAATCCTTACCAAACTTGTAAACTTGTGAAATGTCAATTCAATTGGAACTTTGTAATTCAAACTTAAATCGAATCTTGAATAAAAATGCCAAAATTGCACACTAATTTTTGAACTCGTCATTATCTTGGAAATAATTGTATCCAAATGAATGTTGCAAATTAATAGTGATTCCATGTCCTAATTCCCATGCCATAAACCAACCTTGGTAATAAATGGATAGAAAAAAGGAAAAATGAACTTGTCTTGAACTTTTAATTCCCTAATATTTCCAAAAAAGTTTAAGTATCCGAACGTTTCCAAACACCTAAAGATGATGGGAAAAATGGGAAGAACAATTCAATTAACAAAACTCAAACCGTATTTAGATCCATGAACTCAAATAAATCTCTCAAATTTGCTTGAATCAAATTCTTGAACAAAACCAATGCTCATAATCCAAGTATTCTTCACTTTCCATGATCGTCCACTCAAATCAAATCTTTCATCTATACCAAAATTTGGATGGCCCCAAAAAACTAAACCTTAAAAGATGAACAAGAGATTGTTGATTCTTCGTAACTCTTAAATCCCTCGGATTAATTGAAAATGAAAACATCTCCTATGGCTTATAACAGAATCATTGTGAGTCGCTTCAAGCCCATAATCATAACACCATTGATGGGAATGCATTTGCGCGTAATGAAATAATAAGGTAAATTTTGGGGTGCAACACGACCGTTACCGAGGAGGCTGAAGTGGTTATAACCACTCTCTTAAACGCTTTGGACATGGAGGTGCCTAACGAAAACTACAAAGCAGAACAAAACTATTATGACCAATGAGATCAACCAAGTTGAGGAAGTTTCGCTTCGATGTTGAAAGAGACCGTGGCGGCTCAATCAATCTCCTCCTGAAACAAGTTATGGTCAAACGAGTTCGATGGTATGAAGTTTATGTATGGAAACCTTAATGCCACCGAGGATGTAAACAAAGTGAAGAGCCTCGGTCCCTGTAAGATTACTCAAGACCTTAGCTCCTACGATGAGGTGTGCTATTTTGGCCCGAGGACTATGAGTATGGGAAGCCGCGAATCCAAATATGCTAATTTAGAGAAAGAATCAAACGATGTCGACAATGAGAATCATTAAATAACGCCAACTCACTTTTGAAGAACAAAGTATCTAAAACTGAAGAGAAGGAGAAACTTTGAGAAAGAGCTCGAAACCCTTAAGGCCACGGCTTACGAGTTGGCAGACAGTTTGAAGGCTTCGGAAACTTCTTGTGCTAGTCTGAAATAAGATCTGGAGAAGTCTCAGTTGGATGTTCTTAATGTCGGTGACTTAGCTTTTGACCAGGGAAAAGACCAGTGCTTTGTCTCTATCTTGACATTGACATCTCGGTTGTGGATTTCTTTAAGGAAATGTGGATGAATTGGTGGACCCTGACAACGATGATGAAGGAACTATGAATGAGGAGCCGCTCACAGTTGACACCTTCCACCTTGACACCAACAAAGGACTTTAATTTCTTTTGTGTATTTGAACTTGTGTTAAGTTTTGTTAGTCACTCTTTTTGGTGGGTGCATTTTGTATAACTTCTTGACAATTTCTCACTGGGCGTTTTAAATACTGTTTTTGCTTAACTTGCACTTATTTTAAATTTTTACATGTTCTATATGTATTTGACATGTGCGAAAACAAGATTATGCCTGTATATCATCCCCTAGTCGAGTGGCTGCTCTAAAAATCCATAACGACTTTACATAAGAGGCACTTAGCTTGTTTTGAACATCTCATATAATCCAGAAACTTAGCCCCTGAGTCGACTATAAGGTCGACCGGAGTAGAAAGATTTAATGCTTCGGAAAGTTATATGAATACATTTGAGCAGATTTAACCAAGCACGTATTAAGCCAAATTGGAGATGCGACAATGTGTAGAGCCCGAACATGAAGTCGTGACATAAAGCCAATTTAAGAATGCAGCAAGATGCAATTCCCATGGCGGCTATGAAGAAGCAAATACAAGAAACATTTATACTCCGAGGAATGATTCCAAAATTCTTGAATGGTGCTATATGAATAATCAAAGCATTCTTTTAAGTATGGGTGTTGAGCCAAATCTAGGTGGTAAAGGAATTAAAATCCATTATACTGAGCCTGATTATAGTGAAATGTAAAATTCGCTTTGAAAACCGACCAAGATGAGAACTCGTAAAGCTTTATTTATTTTGGAAATGATCCTCGACGAGAATGAACCTTGGAGACACCGAGTTATCTGGGGAGCATCATTGAAATGATACTCGACGGGAACCCATATGGAAACGAGTTTTAGAACAAAGCCCTTGACGAGGATGAACCTTGGCGGGACACCGAGTTATGACGGGGGAGCATCATTGAAATGATACTCGGTAGGGAACCCATATGGAGAACACAGAGTTTTGGAACAGAGCCCCTGACGAGGATGAACCTTGGAGGGACACCGAGTTATCCTGGGGGAGCATCATTGTAATGATACTCAGCAGGGAACCCATATGGTGAACGCAAAGTTTTGGAACAAAGCCCTTGACGAGGATGAACCTTGGTGGGACACCGAGTTATGCCGGGGGAGCATCATTGAAAGGATACTCGGCAGGGAACCCATATGGCGAATGCAGAGTTTTGGAATAGAGCCTCATACTAGGATGAACCTTGGCGGAACACCGAGTTATGTCGGGGAAGCATCATTGAAATGATACTCGGCAGGGAACCCATATGGCAAACACAGTACTTTGTTGGAGAACCATTGAGATGGAACTCGGCAGGGAGCTTTATTACATCCTAGTTTCTCTTTACATAGACTAAATTTGTTAAGGTGCCTCATTAAAAACCTTGGTCGTTGCCTAGGGAAAAGAGTACACCAGTTTATTACATCAACTTACAAAGTCTAACTGAAATAAAGTCTAAGACTAGTTACATTCCAAGTCTTAGGTACTTCTATTCCATCCAAAGTCTTCAGCCTGTAGGCTCCTCTTTCCATCTTCTCTACAACTCGGAATGGTCATTCCCATTTAGGAGACAGCTTCCCCTTCTTCGTAGGATCAGTGACTTTTTTAAGACCATGTCGCCTTCCTCGAAACCTCGTTGCTTCACCTTTAGATTGTATCTCCGGGATACCCTTTGTTTAGTTGCAATTTCTCTTACATGTACTACACTCCTTATTTCTTCCGAAAAGTTGGCCTCGACATTCAAAGCTTGGATGTTGACGTCCTGCTCAAAATTCTCCTGACGCCACATGGGCAAGCTAACTTCAACTGGGATCATAGCATCAGCTCCAAACACCATTCTGAAAGGTATTTCCCGGGTTGTTGAATGAATAGTGGTGTGATATGCCCAAAGGACCTCATGGAGACATTCCGCCCATAAACCTTTGGCATCGTCTAATTTCTTTTTTAGGGCGTCCAAGATGACTTTATTAGCCGACTCTGCAAGGCCGTTCGCTTGTGGGTGCTCCACTGAAATAAACTTGTTGAAAATACCAAGCTCTCTAAAAAATTCTACTACAGAAGAACTTGCAAACTGAGTTCCATTATCAGAAACAATGACCCAAGGAATTCCGAATCGGCAAATAATATTCCTCCAATAAAAGCGCCGAACTCTCTCTGCTGTTATCCGAGCTACTGCCTCAACCTTCACCCATTTAGTAAAATAATCTACCGCTACGATGAGGAACTTTAGTTGCCCGAGCTCCATAGGAAACAACCCCAGGATATCCACCCCCACTAATAAAACGGCCACGGAGAGAGTACAAAGTGGAGGAGTTTTTCCGACGTGTGGATAATGGGCGCAAACAATTGACATTTCAAACTGGAGTTAACAAAGTGTACGCAATCTTTCAACATGGTGGGCCAATAGTACCACCAGTATTTTACTTGCCAGTGACCGACCACCTAAGTGATTCCCACACATACCCTCGTGCACCTCCTTCATCACTAGATTAACATCTTCTTCCGACACACATCGTAACATGGGGAAAGTCCTTCCCATTTTAAAAAGCTTATTATTCACAATGATATACCACGCTGAAACTTTTTTGATTCGCCTAGCCTTTTCTTTATTGTCAGGAAAAACATCTTGTTGAAGATACTGGACAATTGGAGTCATCCATCCTTTATATTCACCAATAGCAAACACTTATTCTTTTTCGATGCTAGGCAATTTCATAGTCTCTTGAATAACAATCTTGTTCATTCCCGATCCTTTCGTACTGGCCAGACGCGCATGAAGATCGGCGCGAGCATTATCTTCTCTGGGAATATGACAAATCTCAAAATCTTGAAACTTCTTGGAAAGTTGCAAAGCCAGATGGTTTTGTCTGAAAACTTCTACCAACCTGCCCGACCATTAACTGAGAATCAGTGCGGACGAGCAAATGTGTTACTCTGACCTCTAAGGCCAATTTCATTCTAGCTATGACCGCTTCGTATTCAGCCTGGTTATTGCTAGTTTGTAAACAAAAACGTAGAGAATACTCCAAAATAATATTGCCTAGACCCTCCAGGACTATCCCGACACCACTTCCCTTTAGGTTGGATGAGCCGTCTACATAGAGAACCCATTTTGCCGACGCCTCCATCCCTGTCGGGTAACTGAATTCCACTACAAAATCTGCCAGCGCTTGGGATTTTATGCTCGTTCAAGGAGTGAACTCGATGTCGTACTCGGAGAGTTCTACAACCCATGACACCATTCTCCCAGCTAGGTCCAGCTTCTTGAATATCTGCTTCAACTGAAAATTTGTTTTTACTTGGATTGGATGGCCCTGAAAATAGTGCCTCAACTTCCACGCAGTTATTACCAATGCCAGTGCAAGGCGTTCGATCTTTTGATACCTTAACTCCTCCCCATTCAACACCTTGCTGACGAAATACACCGGGCGTTAACCAGTTTCTCCATCTTGGACCAACGCAGAACAAATGGCAATGTCAGAGACAGCCAGATATAAAAACAAAGGAACATTATCCTTAGGTCTAGACAACACTGATGGGCTGCCAAGAATTGCTTTACCTCCTGCCTGTTCGCATGCTTCAGTCCACTAAAATCATCCCTTTTCCTGATTGTTGTGAAGAAATAAATTGATTTATCTTTGACGCATAACAGAAACCTAGACAGAGTTGCTAATCGGCCAGTTAGCTGTTGAACTTCATGAACAATAATGGGACTCCGCATGATGATTACTGTTTGGCATTTATCCGGGTTGGCCTTAATTCCTCGGTTGGTCAACATAAAGCCCATAAACTTGTCAGCTTGCACTCCGAACGTACATTTATCCGGATTCAAGCGCATGTTATACTTTCTTACTTCCGCGAAGGTTTCCCCTAGATCCAGGATATGCTTCCGTTCTTCAACTATTTTGACAACCATGTCATCGACTTAAACTTCAATGTTCTGCCCGATCTGTGGAGAAAATACCATATCCATAAGTCTTTGATAGGTTTCTCCAGCATTCTTCAGGCCAAACGACATCACCCCGTAGTAATAGTTGCTTTGATCTGTCATGAAAGTCGTTTTCAGAGCATCCGTTGGATTCATCCTGACTTTATTATACCCAGAATAAGCATCTAAGAAACTCAACAAACGAAAATTAGAAGCAATGTCTATTAACCGATCAATGTGAGGAAGTGGATAAGGATCCTTTGGACACGCCTTGTTAAGGTCCATAAAGTCAACGCACATCCTCCATTAGCTAGTTTTCTTTTTAACCATCACCACGTTAGACAACCAAGTCGGGTATTGGACTTCACCAATGAATCCGACTCTTAGCAACTTGTCAACCTCTTCTACAATTGCTTTCCTTTTCTCCTCACCACTCTTCCTTTTCCATTGTGACACGGTCTTTACGTCAGGATCAAGATCCAAGTGGTGGCACATAACGTTCGGGTTTATACCAGGCCTATTTGAAGGCTTCCAGGCAAAAAGATCAATGTTTCTCCTTAGAACCTCAATTACCTCTACCTCCTCTTCCGTGGTCATCTGAGTACCAAGGTGGGTAATTTCAGATGACTGAGAACCAATTTGAACTTACTTTGTCTCCTCCTGGGGAACCAGACTATCTTCGTGAGGATCTTCCCTAGGATGATATCAACCACGTTTACCTTGTGGTCTTCCAACTCCTCAGCCGGAACTGACTTCCGCTTAATTTTCATTCTATCCTTGTAACATTTCAGGGCTAACCCTTGGTCTCCCCAGACTATTCCGACTCGGAATTCTCCCAATGGATACATCATAGTAAGATATAGTGTTGATAGGGCCGCCTCCAACGCATTGAAAGAAGGGCATCCAATAATAATGTTGTATGGAATGGTGCATTCACTAACAAGTACCAAACACGAACATCTTTAGCATTCTCATCAGATCCAAATATGGTCAACACTGGGAGATGGCCTAGAACCTGCACTTGCTCCCCAGAAAAGCCTACCAAGGTTCCACTAAAGGGCAGCAATTCCTTGGAGTCAAAGTCCATTCCTTTGAAATCCTCCCAATACATGATGTCAGCGGAGCTACTTGGGTCTACCAGACCCCTCTTGACTCCCCAATATTTGATTTGTACTTCAATTACCATGGGATCATTCTCATGTGGCAAAATTCCTTTAGCATCCTCCCGAGAAAAATCCACAACCCCGGGATCACTATCGGCGGGACCGAACTGAGTCACCTGTATTACACCCCGGGTGTACCTCTTTCGAGCTGAACTAGTGGAACCTTATCTGGAAAATACACCAGAGATTGTATTCAAGGTGTGCCATGTAAGCCTTGCCTCCTGAACCTCTTCGACCGCCTTCCCTTTCTTCTTTGAAGGTGATCTAGAGGTGTCACCTCCCTTAGGTGGCATACTACGTTTTCCAGATTGATCCTTATTGTCTTTGATGTAGGATGAAAGCTTGTCTACCTAAATCATCCATTTTATCTCCCGACGTAAGGCCGTGCAGCCTTCCATTGAGTGTCCCCGAATTCTATGATAGGCACACCACGCCTCTGTATCTCTGCCCGTCACTACGTTCATTGACCGAGGTCTCCATGGGACGGTAAACAGATTCAAATGATTCACATCCTTCCAGATGTCCTCCCTCCTTACATTCAAAGGATTAAAGGTCTCATCTAACCTACTCGAGTGGCGAGGTGGCTGTTGAGACCGCCTTTCCCGGGGGAGCTCCTTTGAAGGTGGATTATCCCGAGAACGAGCTCATTGTCCAGCGCCTTCATCTCGGGCCTTCCCCTTTTCTTTAGCATCTTGGGCTCTCTTCTCCATGTTGCTCATCCATGCTCTTAGCCGGTTTCTGGGCCAGAGACTCCACTACGCCAAAAACGAGTTTTGGAAGCACTATATAGACAGCGCTTATGCCAAAGCGCTGCTATAGCTATCCAGAAAAAAAATTAAAATACTTTAGACAGCGCTGCTATAGGCCTTATCAAAGGCAACGCTTTTTTGCCCTAAGCGCTGCTAAAGGGTTTCAGAAAAATAAAAAATAAAAAAATTAGTATAAGCGCTGCTAAAGGGTATGCTTTAGACAGCGCTTTCTAAAAGCGCTGCTAAAGGTATCACTCTAAAAGTGCTGCTAAAGATCTGTCAAGCCGAAAGCGCTGCTAAAGGTAATACCTTTAGCAGCGCTTCTTGAAAGCGCTGTCTTTTGTTAATTAAAAGATTTCTTAAATCCCTAAATTGAAAATCAGTTTTCCAGAATCTCGTTCTTACGAAACCCGCCCGTACCCAGACCTACTGTTCATCTTCTTCTCCACAAACTCCTTCTGTCCTCTGTACGCCCTCCTTCCGTCCATCCTCCATCACTCACAAACTTCGTCCGTCCAACCCTAGAATCGCTCCTCTTCATCTTCTTCTCCAACTCGTACGAAACGAAACCCCAGCCATCTTCTTCTTCTTGAAATTGCTGCTCTCAACAGTGTTCCGATAGTTGATTCCAAGCTTTTCTTCTTCGCATTGATAACAACAACAGGTCAGTTATTCTTGTAAAAATTGATACTGATAGGCTGCTGTTCTGATAGGCTGTTCTGGTTGCTTATTTTCTGGTTGTTCTGATAGGTTGTTCTGTTTCCACCTTTTGCATTCTGTTGATTCCATTTGCTTATGGTTTTGGTACCATTTTCAATGTTAGTTCCCTTTCTTGTTTAGGTTGATGAGCAGATACTTTAGTTATTAGTAATAAGATATAAAGGCATTAAACTATACATGTGTTGAACTAAAATATTCCATATATTTGGTTACATGAGCAGAAGGTACCTGCTAGAGTTTGAAATGTAGCAAAAAGAGACAATTGTAACTGCCAGACTCTGGAACCAACAGAATCCAATTACTAGTTGACAAATATAACATCTTAAGTCCTAACCATAAGTGTAGTTGACTATAGGTCCAGTCTACAAACCACTATACTAAACAGAAACACAAGTAATAAAGTTACACAAATATACTTCTAATATCTACATATCTAATATAGGGGATGAAGTTAGAGTTAAAGACTAAAGATATATCCAATTACTTGGAGAATGGAGTAATATGAAAATATAAATATTAATGTCCTATTAATACTTCAATTGCCAATTCATAATTTATACTTATTAATTATATCAATATTTGTTGCATGAACTTCATTATACTTCTTTGTCATATTCCTTGAGGAAGTTAACAACATACCTCACTACTACACTTGTATTTGTTAGATTCATAAAGAAACCAAAGATAACATTTCAATAATCAAACATCTTGATGGAAGACTTTGATTTTAGTAGTTACCTTATTCAATTCATCAATATAAGTTGCACGAACTTCATTATATACTTGCTTGCCATGTTCCTTTATGAGGTTAACAACATACCTACACTTTTGCACTTTTGTTTGTTAGATTCATAAAGCACTCAAAGTTAACAAAATTATTCAAAATGCTTCATCAATGTTTACTTCAAATAGACCTTAAATCATCAATTAAATTTTGATGTGAAATTATAGGACTGAAAGTGCAAAGTGAAATGTCCCTACTAAATTTAATGTCCCTATTAAATTTTGATGTGAAATTATGTGATATGCTAACAACATCTCTGACCTTTGTTGCTAATATGTACTATGTATTAACTTTTTTTCTTCCTGTGAAAGCATCTATCCCATTTATGTAGCAATGGTTATTCTAAAGAGGACACATAAAATTATAGAACCTATAAAAGATGGGTTAAAATATGTAGGACATGTATGCATGTGCACAGTCTTAAAACTCATGTTATTTCCATGTTCCTAGCTACTCTGTCCTTTCTAAAATAATAGTTGAATTATTATGAGATCAATAATTAGTAAAAGAACATATCAAATATCTAAAGTGCTATGTGAAACTTATGCTACATATATCTACTTCCTTTCAACCACATGAATTTCCTATTGGAAAACAACAAATCAAATAAGTATTATGTTTAGATCTAGTAATAAACTAAGACATTCCTAATTTGGTTAGATATTATTATACCATTTTGTGCCCTAATTAGTGTTTTTGTTTAACTTACATAATAGTTAAAACCATGAATAAAAAATGGATGTGTGTCGATCGATTGTCAAAAGAGTACGAGAATGGGGTATTAGAGTTCGTTAAGTTTGCTGTTGAACACGCTGAAGACCCGAATAGAATGAAATGTCCTTGCTTGGGTTGTTGTTATGTGGGTCGGGTTGACGCAGATGGATGGAAATCGCATTTACTGATGCGTGGAATTGATCGAAGTTATACGTGTTGGATATTTCATGGTGAGAAAAGCATCGAGAATGTTGAACCGGGGGTGAAAAGTAATGCGACCTATGTTTCAGACGACAATGCCACGGATACATATGATTGTGATCGAGTCAAAGAGATTACAGAAGCACTTGAAGAAGATCTTCAGGATTGTCCCAAAATGTTTGAGAGGTTGGTAGGCGATGTGGAGAAACCGTTGTATAAAGATTGTCCCAAATTCACAAGATTGTCTGCGGTATTAAAATTGTACAACTTAAAGGCGCGCAACGGATGGTCAGATAAAAGTTTCACAGAGTTATTAGCCCTTTTGAGAGATATGCTTCCCGAGGATAATGTTCTTCCTAATCGAACCTACGAGGCCAAAAAAATGTTGTGCTCTATTGGCATGAGCTATGAAAAGATACATGCATGTCTAAATGATTGCATTTTGTTTTGAAACGAATATGCATCGTTGAATGCATGCCCTAAGTGCGATTTTTCTCGATATAAGAAAAAATTATCTCCAGCGAAAGTCTTATGTTATTTTCCTATTATTCCGAGATTTAGACGCATGTTTCGTAGTGAAATCGATACTAGACACTTGACTTGGCATGCAGATGAAAGAATTATCGATGGAAAGTTTCGACATCCGGCAGATGCACCCCAGTGGAAGAAAATTGATAATGATTATCCTGATTTTGGAGGAGAAACAAGAAACCTTCGCTTGGCATTATCTACGGATGGAATGAACCCGCATGGTCTTCAAAGTATCTCACATTCCACATGGCCCGTGATTCTTATGATTTATAACCTACCTCCATGGCTATGTATGAAGCGCAAGTACATGATGTTGTCTATGTTAATTTCTGGGCCTAAACAACCAGGGAATGACATAGATGTATACTTGAAACCTTTAATCGAAGATTTGAATATTTTGTGGGAGAACGGAGTGGAGGTTTATGATGGATATAGGAAAGAAAATTTCAATTTGAGGGCGATGTTGTTTGGCACAATTAACGATTTTCCAGCATATGGAAATTTATCCGGGTATAGCATTAAAGGTGAAAAAGCGTGTCCTGTCTGTGAAGATGGAACCGATACCATGCGATTGAAACTTTGTCAGAAGAATGTATTTCTCGGTCATCGTAGATTCTTAAATTCTAAACATCAATATCGTGGATGGAGAAAAGCGTTCAATGGAGATACCGAACAACGTAGAGCTCCGCCTGGATTGACAGGTGATCAAATTTTTGAAAAGGTGAAAGATGTGAGTATTCAGTTTGGCAAACCTTTTGCACATAAAGTTGTCACAGGTGGGTGGAAGAAAAGGTCAATTTTTTTTGAATTTCCATATTGGAAATCTTTGTACGTAAGACATTTTCTTGATGTTATGCATATTGAATTAAATGTATTTGAAAGTGTTATTGGTATGTTACTCAATATAAAAGGAAAGTCTAAGGATGGCCTTAAAGCAAGGGAGGACATGGTAGAGATGGGAATAAGAACTGAATTAGGACCCGTGAAGAAAGGAAGACGCACATATCTACCACCTGTTGCTTATACTCTATCTAGAAAGGAAAATAAAATATTGTGTAAGTTTCTGAGTGAAGTTAAAGTTCCAGAAGGTTACTCCTCAGACATTAGAAGACTCGTGTCCATGAAAGACCTCAAGTTAAAGAGTTTGAAGACACATGATTACCATGTCATAATGGAACATTTTCTACCAATAGGTATACGTTCTATTTTGCCAGAAAAAATAAGAAGCGCTATAACTAAATTGTGTTTTTTCTTCAGGTCAATTTGTAGTAAGGTGATTGATCCTGAGATCTTACCAGTATTACAAAAAGAAATAGTTATTACTTTGTGTGACCTTGAAATGTATTTTCCTCCATCATTTTTTGACATTATGGTACATCTTGTTGTTCATCTTGTGAAAGAGACACAATTATGTGGACCAGCTTATATGAAATGGATGTACCCTGTTGAACGTTACATGAAAATATTAAAAGGGTACATGAAAAACCGAAGTCGTCCAGAGGGTTGTATCGTTGAGCGATATGTTGTTGAGGAAGCGGTTGAGTTTTGTACTGAATTTTTGTCCAATGTGCAATCCATTGGACTCCCCAAATCTCATTTTTTCGAAAAAAAAAGAAGGTAAAAATTAATTGAAATGAAATTGTGAGATCAAGGGATGAACGGGATCAAGTGCATTTGTATGTTCTGCATAATGACAATGAGGTTGAGCCGTTTGTTGAAATGCACAAGGCTATACTCCAAGGTGAGAATCAAAGTAGAAATTAAAATTGGATAGTACGAGAGCACAATCAAAGTTTTATACAATGGTTTAAGGATCATATATATTCAAAGTTTCATTCAGATCGCTCAATATCAGACAGGTTGAGATGTTTGGCATATGGTCCAAGTTCGATTGTGTTCTCTTATAGAGGATACACAATTAATGGATACACATTTTATACCAAAGAACAAGATGAGAAAAGTACTATGCAAAATAGTGGTGTTACGGTTGTAGCTGAAGCAATGCACATTTCTAGTATGAAGGACTTAAACCCCAAATATGAAAATCTATCATATTTTGGGGTTATCAATCACATTGGGTGTTTGATTACGAAGTTTCAGATTCCTATCTTTGATTGCAAGTGGGTACATAGTAGTGGCATACGAATGGATAAGTCAGGGTTTTTGCAAGTGGATCTTAATAGGGTGGGGTACAAAGATGAGCCTTTTATTCTAGCCTCTCAAGCTAAACAAGTGTTTTATGTCACAGACCCGAAGAGTACGAAATGGTCTATAGTGCTTTTATCTAACAAAGTGATTGATGATAAAAGTGTAGATCAAGGTGATGTTGATGTTGACAATGAGTCGTATATTAGAAACGATCGAGATGAAAATACTAAAGCGGATGAAACATATATTAGAAAAGATCATGATGAGGGAATTTGGATCAATCCCTCCGTCCGCGTTCTTAAGAGACAAGTAATTCACAATCCAACCAAGAAAAGAAAGAGATGTTAGTGAAAGAGGTAATATATATTCCTCCATTCTTGTTAACACTTAGCAAACTTCTAATAAATGATATATTTTTCATTTTATATACTCAATTGATATTTGTCATTTTATATACTCAATAGATATTTGGAATTATATATTTGAATTAAATATTTGTCATTAGATACTAATGTTTTTCTTGATTACAAAGTTAGATGGCTAGTAACGAGGAGCACCCACATGATGATTCAATTAATGATGGAGACAATGATGGAGGAAAATCCAGTAAGGGAGTGGAAAAAGAAATTAAAAGAGGAAAAACTATTATGAAGAATATTATTCGTGATAGAGATAGAGGTATAAAATACGATGTGCATTGGAGTACAACTGGCCAATTAATTGAGCCTAACGGTTCTAAATTGACAAGTTACATTGGTACAATTGTAAGGAGAGAAATACCAATAACTTGTGATGAGTGGAGAGATGATACGCTGGATGATGCTAAAAACAAAATCTGGAGTGAGATACAGGTACTTTTAATTATGTCTTTAAATTACAATTATGTACTTTAAATTATGTCTTTAAATTACTTATACTAACGCACTTTGTGTATGTTTTTTGTAGAGGTCTTTCAACATTGATGACACAAAAAAATATTATTGTCTTGGATTGGCCGGCAAAATACTTAGAGGGTTTAGAACATATTTAAACATAAAATATCTTAGAGATGCCGAAAATTGTTTTGTTGATGCAGAGCGTCCAACAGAATATGAAGATGTGATTTCACTTAAAGAATGAGATGTTTTTAAAGACAAACGGAAAACCTCAAAATTTTAGAGTGTAAGTGACGTAAATCGTCAAAGAGCATCATCTCCGGCATATCCATACAAAAAGGGACGTTTGGGATATGCACGATTAGAACAAAAAATAGTAAATATTTACAAATTGCAATGATATACTTGTTCATCAAGAGTTATAACTGAGCTTGTTTTTTGTGTTAATGTGTAGTTAAAAGAGGAGAATAGTTCTGAAACATCTCTTTTCGGAGCATGTTTTGTGGAAGGCTGCCCGTGTGGGTAAGGATGGAGTTCTTAAAGAAGATGTACAAGAAATTTTTGAAAAATGCGTAAGTATAACATTCATTCCAATTAAATCAAAATTTTATTAACATATAATATTCATGTTTTTCCAATATTCATATGCATTTCAGGAGATTCTGTCACAGTCTACATCTCCACCAGATGATTGCAGGAGCATACTTAGTCGAGCATTAGATGTTCGTGAGTATTCTGGTCGGGTGAGGGGTAAAGGACATAGGGTTACTCCAAGCTCCTTGAAAAAGAACAACCCAAAGACAAAATCTGCTAGCAATAAAGAACTGCAGGCAAGGTTGAATGCATTAGAAGCTGAAGTTCTTGAATTGAGGAAGGAAAAAGCAAGACAGTACCAATCAGAAAGGGAATCTTCGGGTGTTAAAGAAACTAGTGACATAGCTAGTGTCAATTGTGCTCTTAAACCAAGTATTCCCGAGGTAATTTCATATATTATTTAATTAGTGTAATTTATTTAACTGACATATATACACATTAACGATGTCATATTTATTATTGATTTTAGGGCATTTCACGTTGTCAACTCTTTTTAGAGACACCAACTTATCGCATGGTTGGCAAGGGAAAAGTCCATAACACTCAGGGAGAAGTACTTCATCATAAACCGCTCCCTTCTGGATATTTGAAAGTGTCAATTGATATTGCTTTAGAGGAGGGTGCATTATTAACAATCCCAGATGAAGTTTCGGATGCAACATTGGTAGGAGAGGCAATAGGAGCGTTTGTTGCATGGCCGTCAAGACTCGTTCGCATAGATGATGAGGTATAATTAAAATTGTTATGAACCTTTTAGTACTCAAATTTTTTACGTTCGTTTTACTTACATTTTTTTGCATGGTGATGTTAGACTCCTACAAAACCCAAACCAAAAGATAAAGGGATTACACGACCAATGGAGTCAGTGGCATCAAAAAAACAGGTACAACACAATTATATGATATTTATGCTTAGATAATGTTAATTTGTCATCCTATACTTGACCACTCTAATTTTATGATATTTAGATTATTCCTGCCAAAGAGATTGAAGCTGTAAGTAGGAGTAAAGAGCCTGTAATTAGCAACATTCCCACAGAAATAAAGGGTGTTGCTAAGAGAACCGGTGCTAGAAAGAAAACTACTTCATAGTATAGGTCGTGCCTTCAGACATATATAAGCTTCACAACTATTTCCCAAGGTGGTACTTCTTCTCTTGTACCCCTGGATGAAGGGATTTATGGTTCTCAAGGCATGACAGCAATTGGTATGGAGGATTTGGAATAAGTTTTTGGACACTTGACATTAAGCATGGCTGTTATCAATACATACATCAGGTATACTCCAACCAACTTTGTTTAATTAATTGCTGAATTTATTTACTCATTTCAATGAATAATTAATGTTAATGATGTTTTTATTTAAGGTTTTTGTGTGACAAGTTGATTCGCCCGCGTGGATTGGAGTCCAGATTCACTTTCATAAATCCCAACGTTTTTACGCAGGGTCAATCATCTCAAAACCAGATGAAGTAATAGCATTTGTACTCAGTTTATTTATGGCCAGCAAAGATACAGAAAAATTGTTCTTTTTACCATATAATACTGGCAACAAGTAAGATTTTCATTCTAAATTTCCTCTATTAAATTTTTTTCGTTTTTTAACATTGTGTAGAAAATTTCCATCTAACCTTTGTTTAATATTCTAGTGGACACTGGTTATTGGTTGCAATTAATCCTGTGAGAGAAATTGTATATTATCTGGATTCATTGGGCAATGATTGGACAACATACCCAGATATGAAGAAGACGATTGACACGTAAGTGAGATTGTTCTAAAATATTCCTGTGTATATTTAATTATTTATGTGCGATAATTCTAAATATTCGTTATTATTTTATTATAGCATTCTACAAAGTTTTCGAGCACAAAGAGGTATTCAAGTACCAAGGAGTAGAGTCAACAATATTTCTTGGATCAAAGTGGAGGTATAGATTTTCCCAATCTTGATAATATAGCGATGATACTTGATAAACCAAGTTAAGGTGTATATACTGATGTATATCCGTATTTTCTTTCCATGTGTAGTGTCCTCGTCAACTCAATAGTGTAGATTGCGGTTATTTTATGTTGAGGTTTATGAAAGAAACTATTCTTTTGGACCGATTAGAGATTCCATCCACAGTATGAATTTCTAACTTTGGAATTATTTTAATATTTCTCATAAAATGACTTAGTATTTTAATTAAATCATACTATGTTATATTATTATGTAGTACTTTGATGAATTCAAGTGTGCTTATTACTCAAAAGATCAATTGGATGAACTTATGGAGGATTGGTGCCAATTTGTTATGGAGTTGAGAGTTTTATTTTAAGGTATAACTTTGAGTTTTGAGAATATAATATATGTCGTTATAGTTGTGTTGTTTTTTTTGTTATTTGGTAACTTGTATGAATTTCGATTTTTTTGATTTTGTTTCAGGTTATATATATAGGTGCAGATCGATGTAGAAGATATAGTTATTTTGTAAAGAAATTTTGATTTTGTTTCATTATTGTATAAATTAATGTTATTGATGTATATATATATTGTGCAAAAAGGATTGAAGATGTGTTGACGATATTGATGTTGTTATAATATTGTTTCATTGTTGTATATTGATGCATGTTGTTGTTTAAAATGTTATGTTGAAGCTATAAATTCTGTTGCAAACATGGTGAGATTATATTAAATAGAAAAAAAATTCTGGCAACATTTTTTTTTAAATGAAAAAAAAATTATATTAAAAAAATAATAAGGAAAAGCGCTACTAAAGGGGGGGGGGGGAATAGACAGCGCTTTTAATGAGAAGTGCTGTCTAAAGTGATTGAAAAAAATATATATTAAAAATAATAAGGAAAAATGCTAGGGGAGAATAGCCTGCTTTTAATGCTGTCTAAAGTGATTGAAAATAAAATATATTAAAGGGGGAATAGACAAGCTTTTAAAAGCGCTGTCTAAAGTTCCACATTAAAATTGTCTAAAGTGTAAGCTGCTAAAGGGGTACCTATAGTAGCGCTTTTCAAAGGCGCTAAGGGGGTACCTAGCAGCGCTTTTGAAATTACATAATGTTGCTATACCTTTAGCAATGGGGTTTTAGCAGCGCTTTTAAGCGCTGTTAAAGGCCTAAAAGAGCGCTGTCTAATCCCTTGTTTGGCATAGTGCTTGTTGAATTTCCCGGCACGGAGTCCGTGCTGGAACGTCACCACGAAGATTTCCTGATTGGGGTGGGAAACCTTTATGATTTCTTCATTAAATCGCGCCATATAGTCCCTTAATGATTCTGCTGGTAGTTGTCTGACTCCAAAAAGCGAGGTATTTGCCACCTTTCGATGGCGATTCATCGAGAATTGCTGAATTATTTTCTTGTTGAAGTCTTGATAATTGATCATTGAGAGCGGAGGCAAGCCCATGTACCATCTCAACACGGATTCTCTGAAAGTGTCAGCCATAAGCTTGAATTTTAAAGAATCACTGCCCTCTATCAAGGCCATGGTATTATTAGTTGAGATGTTATACTCCTGCGGGTCTGTTTTACCGTCATACGTCGCCAGAACAAGAGGTTTAAAGGTTTCTAGGACTTGGTCGTCCCAGATGGCCTGAAACAGAGGTTGTGGCTCTAAAAGCTCTATCTCTTGTTTTTCAATTTCTTCTTGGCTCCGTTGTTGGCGAGCCCGAACGCTATCCTGGAGAGTGTCGTTGTGTTGACGTAAGTCATCGATCATGGCCAACAAATGTGCCAAGTCTGGCGGCGGTGGATCATTTTCAGGTGTGGTGGACATTGTTTTTGTAATTCAAATATGGTGGCTTGGGAATGTTTTACCGAGGCCCCTGGTGGGTGCCAAATGTTCTTGCTAGAATATTTATGTGAGGATGTTTAGGGATTCAGAGCTCAAGTGAAGGATACTTGTGATCAAAGCTATATGTATTGCTTACCTCTCAGTCGGGAGCCCTATTCATAGAGGTGCCAAAGACGTCAGTAACTACTTCCTATAACTGTCACGCCTCTTCATCAATCATAACTAAGAAGCCATTACTGTTCGCAACCTCCGCTGTCACTAATTATCATGAACAGTATAACGTGCGCCATCAGGCTTAATGAGGCAGTTACATCTTTAAAGGAGTCGACTTGGTCGTAACCTCCTGGAAGTCGGGGTGTCTTCCCGATGAGAACCCCCTTACCTTCGACCGATTTAGTCATCGACCGAATGGGTACCTACACATCCTCTACCGACTAAGTCATCGGCCCAAGATCTAGACTATGTAGTCGGAGCATAGACATACCTTGGGTAATAGATTTTATGTATGTACAATACCATTGGTGGAAACAAATATTTTGTTTCGTTTGTTAATGAGTAAAGTCAAAAGTTATGGATCTATATGATAAAAGGAAAGGATGGAGCATTAAAATCTTTAAGAGATTCAAAATACTTGTCGAAAAACAGAGTGAGAAGAGGATCAAAGTTCTGCGAATAGATGGAGGTGGCTTTGAAGACTTTTGAGAAAAACATGGTGTAGATAACGAGGTAACTACTCCTTATATGCCTCAACATAATGGAACATCATAAAGAAGAAATAGAACCATATTAGATATGGCGAGGTGCATGCTGAAGCAGAAGAATTTGCCAAAATCTTAATGGGGTGAAGTTGTTTCGACTGCAGTTTATATATTGAAAATATGACCTACCGAGATATTAAATAACAATGTTCTGAAGAAGTATGGAGTAGAAAACGAACATCGTGAGTCATCTGAGTTGTTTGGCTCTATGTGTTACAAGCATGTTCCCGATGCGAGAAGAACAAAGCTTGATGACAAGCGTGAACCTATGATTCGTAGGATATCATAAACTGGTGCATACAGGTTATTCAATCCAAATAATGAGAAGAATGTGTTAAGTCGAGATATTGTGATTGGTGAAAAATTTCGGGTTAGAATTGAACGATGCAATTAACAAGCCATTAATGATATATGAATTCGATGAAGAAACTAATGAAGTCGAAGAAATTGCTAATATTCTAGTCGAAGTCGAAGTAGTTGCTGAAATTACCGACAATATCAAAGTCAAAGAAGGTATGGATGAAACAAGCCAAAGACCTCAAAGAAATAGAGTTCCTCCAACAAGACTTCATGATTATGAAGTGGTCGGTGATGATGAAGTCACGTCAGATGGAGAATTAGTTCGTTTTGATTTACTTGCATGTGTTAAACCAATCAACTATAGCGAAAATTTGAAGATTAACAAGTGAAATTAGCTATGGTTGAAGAGTTATAGGAAATCACACATGGGAGTTAGTCGAATTGCCATTACATATAAAAGTTATCAAAGTAAAGTGGATGCTCAAGATGAAATACAATGCAAATGGGTCGATATCAAGACATAAAGTAAGATTAATAGCTAGAGATTTTCTTCAAATAGAATGACTCGACTACTCTAAAGTATTTGCTCCATTAGAAAGATTGGAGACTGATCGACTAGTAGTAGCATTGGCATGTAACCAAGGTTGGTGGACATTTCATTTAGATGTGAAATCAACATTTCTGATTGGTTCCTTAGACGAAGAGGTATATGTCACCCAACAAGAAGATCAACTCATACTTAATGGAATTGGGATGTGTCAAATGCAAATCAAAGCATGGTGTCTATGTTCAAGTTATAGCACAAGGTATAACAATCATTTGCTTATATGTCAATGACTTGCTAGTAATTGGAAATAGCTTGGAGAACTTGTCAAAGTTCAAAGAGATGATGATGAAGGAATTTGAAATTTCGGATATGGGAAAATTGGCTTATTTCCTAGGCATGAAACTTCAAATGTCGAATCAAGGTATGATGCTACGGCAAAATAAGTACATCAAAGAGATACTCAAGAGATTTAGAATGGATGATTTGAATCCTGCATCCTCACCTATCAAAACAAATGTGAAGTTGGAGAATAATGGAGAGGAAGACAAAGTCGATGTAACTTTGTTCAAGCAAATTGTGGGATCTCTGAGGTATGTGTGCAACAGTCGACCTGATATAGTTTTCGCAGTGGGATTAGTGAGCAAATAAATGAGTGAACTAAGGGTGCGAGAAGAATCCTGAGATACTTAAAAGGATCGATAAGCCATGTAATACTATTTCGACAAGATTCTGAAAGTAAAGAAGCTACAATTAATTATTTTTTGGATGCTGGTTGATGTGGAGATAAGGAAGATCGAACAAGCACAACTAAATATTTCTTTCAAGTATTTGGTGCCCGAATCTTGTGGCGCTCGAAAAACCAACCTATGGTGGCATTATCATCGTGTGAAACTGAATATATAGCAAGATCCTATGATGCATGTCAAGCAATTTTGATCAGATATGTACTTGAAGAAATGGAGCTCGAAGTGAAGAAATCTCTAGTGTTGCAAATGGACAATAAGTTAGACATAAATTTGGCGAATAATCCAGTTCTACATGGAAGAAGCAACCATATCAAAGCTAGGTTTCACTTCTTGAGGGAAAATGTAAATTGAGGTGAACTTAAAGTTAGGCATTGCTCAAGTGAAGCACAGTTGACAAACATCTTCATCAAATGATTAAAGATCGATATATTCCTGAATTTGAGAAATAAATTAGGAATAGTTCAGATCGACTATGATTAGCGTAGGTTCGACAACTTGGATTATGGGGGTATGTGGAAATATTATATTTGATTAGATTATATTTAACATTTAAATATAATCCAAGCTAAGTTATCCACATGATCCTTTAAGTTATTTAATTGTAACAGATTGATGCTTTATGTGGTTTTCGTTATATGTGAGTCCTTTATGTTAACTAAGCTTGCATCGTTGACCTTTTTATAAACTCCTTTTCAAAAAAGTTGAAGTGACACTAATAGTACGATTATGTCATAAATGTCAAAATAAAGTAGCATAAATGTCAATGAAACAAGCATTAGTTAACATAAATGACACACATGTAGCGAAAACAACATAAATGATCAATCTGTTACAATTAAATAACTTAAAGAATCTTGAGGATAATTTATCCTATAATTTAAGTTGTATATGTCCAAATCTAATTAGGGTTAGATATAAATAGTTACAATGTGTATCCTAATTTTTTACAATACAATTTCAAATATAATAAAACTCTTATTTCTTTATTATTTTCTCTTTATCTCTTCATTAAAATTATCTTATACACTAATATATTATTAGAATTTGTGTAACTAAAAGAGAGATACAAACATTCATATTGTTACGGTAACATATAGACAATCAAATATCATGTATTTAAATAATAAGAAATATGTTAGACATATTATAATTTTAAAAAAGTTAAATATAATAAAATTAATTTAAAATTTTAAAATATTAAATATTAGTGTTTTAAAAAAATACTTATATAAAAAACTTCTTAACATGTGTCCACATGAGCACATCTTAGTTAAAACATTTCAAAGTAATGGGTCATTTGATTGCGTGTGGGGAAAGAATAAAGCGATATTACCCGTATTATATAGACAAAAGAACACGCTTGTAGAAATTTGTGTGGCATGAATGGATCTCATGTAATATGGAATATATTAAAAAAGATATATCACCAATTGTCAAAAATATGCCAACCGTATCAAATCAAACCTAATTTCATTTCATTTATCATATTGTTAGTCTTGTGCCGTATCCACGTGGGAATCGTTGGTTCAATCACCTATAATTCTTTTCAAAAAGGGCATTTTCATATTGGCATATGGTATAAGAGCTTCTTGATAGTTGATATGCTATTTTGATGCTTACAGAATATAGTATTATTTATGAAATAATGACAAATAATATGCTATTTAATCCAAAGAGAGGACTCATAGCTATAAAGTTTGGAAAAGGTTATAGATTTAGAGGCTAAAATGATTGGGATAATATCTTGTCTATTTGATAGCTATAATTCATCTACTAGTGCAAACTAATTATTCTACAATTGACTTCTCGTTACATTGTACTGATGTTGAAAGTAACCTAGTGGGGTTTTTTTACGTGGATTGTTTTTTATTCGACCTAAAAAGTGAATTTTTACATCAGTTTTGAAACTAAACAAGGTAAAAAGATGAATTTATTTTTGTTGAAAGTGTAATTTCTTATGTCAAAATAGGTTGTTTTTCGACATAAAGTATGTCAAAAACTTTAGTCTATCAAGTTATAAGTAATTGTCAAAGTATTGAAGTAGATTGCTATTGAAATATTAAATTAGATTTGATTATTTAATATTTAAATATAACCAAAGTTCAACTAGGGTTGTATATAAATAGTCTTAGTCAGATCATTATTTGTGCAATTCAAGTCCTACTAGAGTTGTATATAAATAGTCGTAGTCTGTATCATTATTTGTACAGTTCAATAATACAAACCATTATTTTCTTTATTATTCTCACTTTCTCTCCTCACTAAAAGTGTCTCACACACTAACAAATTGGTATCCAGAGCTTTTGGTTATTGTTCTTGATCGAGTTTTCAAGAATTTCACGTCAGAGATCGTGTTTCCAAGGCAAGTGAATCAACTGCTGCGAAGATGGCTAGTGATAAGGGCATTCTAAATTTTCTTTCAATGCTTGACGGCAAGAATGGATCTGATCGAAAAACAGATGCAATCTTTGTTTGGCTTCCATGAAACCCTAGAGGTGGTTATCGACGGTGTTCGTGCGCTGGCTGCAAATGCAACTGAAGCACAGAAAAAAGCCCACAATGAAGTCAAGAAGAAAGATTGCAAGACTGCTTATTGCATTCAGACGGTTGTTGATGCTGTTAATTTCAACATAATCTCTCATGTTGAAATGACGAAGGTTCTCAAGTTACAAACCTTGCGCCGATAATCACAATTTAGTAAAACAAAATTCCATATAATGTCATGCTTTACGGAAGAACATAATTCAATTAATCATGAAAAGTAACATGTTCTACACAACGAAGTTATTCTCAAAACTTGGATAAGTTCAAACCAACAAAATTCAAAGGTCTACGCCTTGAGAAAACAAACCATTATCCAAGCAAACTTCAAAACAGCATAGAGTTTACTAATGACTCTAAATAAGCGTTCCCCAGTGTTACAAATCAGAGCATGACACCGACACACGATAAAATAAAATCTAGCTCTACGAGCCATCCTCACTAACTCCTAAGCCGCTAAAGCTTCAATTTGAAATCATCAAAGTAAGGGTGAGACTTCATCATAATTAAAATGCATTATAAATTCATCAAAACAACAGAGTTTATAAGTTATTAGTCCACCCTATTTAGCATAATTAGATCTACTTCACAACACAAGTCATAAATACACATCACACACAACAACAAGACTATAACACTGGAAACCATCCTATCATGTTATAATCCATACAAAATGCGATGCAAGACTCTATGCATGTGATACTGATAGTGAACTAAATTCACATATTGTTCCATATCAACTCGGACACAGCATTAACATCTATTCCATTCCAACTCGGACATATATAAAACCTCACCGCCCATTCTAACTCGGCAACGAATATTGGCCAACTCACTAATTTCACACAATGGGAATTAGTTACGACCAATGTATATGCATGCACATCAACAACATGTAACATTCAACAACAACACATGATATCAACAACCATCATGAATATATAACCTCAACAACAACACATGATATTAACAACCATCATGAATATACAACCTCAACAACAACACATGATATCAACAACCATCATGAATATACAACATCAACAACAATACATGATATCAACAACCATCATTAATATACAACATCAACCAGAATATAGCATACAAGCATCAACCTACATCCAATTCATCAGTACAATAACATACTAGTTTTCCCCACCAAATACACTAAGTACAAATATCCACAAAATTGGAAAAACCAACACTTTCCAAAATAAGACCGATTAATTAGTATTTTCTTCATTTCATAAAATAAATTATTTACTTTAAAGAATAATGTCTAAAACATCGATTAAAACGAACTTACGGTTTGAAAGTTATGAATTTTCAAAGTTTAACAATTTTCCAAAAGTTACAGTGGTAACCGGTTCCTCCTGGGGAGAACCAGATTCCCACTCTTAGTAGTGAAAACTCCTCTGGAAAATGTACTGGGAACTCGGTTCCTCCCACCAGGTAACCGGTTCCCATGTTCAAAAATCTGGTTTTCCTGAAAAATACATTAGGAACCCGGTTCCTCCCACCAGGGAACCGGTTCCTTAGACTCGGAATTTTCTCTCTGCTGGAAATATACCAGGAACTCGGTTCCTCCCACCAGGGAACCGGTTTCTGCGACCTACAGTAGCAGAAAACTATGTTTTGACAGCATGCTTCATTCTTAATTTCACCTACACATCCAAATACGAATCAATCACCAATTCATCATCAAAATCATCCAACAAACAATGTTTCAAAGCATAAGGACATAATCCAACAACACTTAACATACCTATAACATGTGATTGACTCAATTTCATATAATTAGACAATATTAGGGACAAATTTCATAAACCTAGAAAATCCTAAATTGGGATTTCTAACTACTCAATCAACCCTATCATTCCCAAAATCCATAAGGCATAATAACTAAGAGAAATCACCACTTACCTTAGTCAATTGCTTGAATCCTTGAACTCTTTGGTTCTTCTCTTCCTTCTGCCTCTTCTCTCTTTCACGTATGATTAGTTTTCTCCAAATGATTCCTAATTCTCTTTTTCCTCTTATTATTCCTTTCTTTTATTATTATTCTACAATAATAACAACCAAATAGTAAGTTAGAGTCTTTTACTCCTCACACCTCCTCCTTCTACTCCTTACACCAACAACCCAATTCCTTTTATTTAATTAAATAATTCCGATAATTCTAATAATTCAAATTTTTAATTAAATAAATGACTAAAATCCAAATTATTTAATAATTGAAAATATTGGGGTGTTACAACTCTCCCCCACTAAAAGAGTTTTCGTCCTCAAAAACATACCTTAGACGAAAAGTTCCGGGTATGAGTCTTTCATCTGGCTCTCCAATTCCCAGGTAACATTACCACCAGCTTGTCCTCCCCAAGCTACTTTTACCAGAGCTATCTCTTTACCCCGCAACTGCTTTAACTTCCGATCCTCAATCCTCATAGTAAATGTTTCAACAGTCATATTATCTCGCACCTGTATATCATCTACATGAATCTCATGGGACGGATCAGCAATGTACTTCCTCAACTGAGATACATGGAATACATCATGCAAATTCGCAAGAGACGACGGTAAAGCAATCTGATAAGCAACTCTTCCAACTTTCTTCGTCATTAGGAACAGACCAATAAAACGCGGAGTTAACTTCTTTGATTTCAAAGCTCGACCAATACCAGTCATCAGAGTAACTCGCATAAACACATGATCTCCTTCACTAAACTCGATATTCTTCATTCTCTTATCATGATAACTCTTCTAACGACTCTAAGAAGCTCTCATCTTCTCCTGAATCATCTTAATCTTCTCTGAAGTCTGTTGGACAATCTCCGGTCCAATCACAACACTTTCTCCAAATTCGTACCAACACAACGATGTTCTACACCTCCTACCAATACTCGAGTGAAAACTATTGTTCTAGGTAAATGTAACACGGTGGGAGAACTGACTTATTTGTTTTGCGTTTGATCACAAATGTTGCGGATAGCAAGAGTTGCCACCGACTTTTCTTTTATCCAATTAAGGGAAGGCGAAAAGAACAGGAAAAGACCTTCGTTAGATTCTGAGTAAGGGAGTTGGTTAATGAAAGGGAAGGTGTTAGAACCCCTTTTCATCCGTAGTTATCTACGGGCTCTTAATTGCTTTAGCTCACTTTAAATTGCTTTTTTGTATGTGTTTGAAAAGATTTTTGAAAAGGCATTTCGCTTTGACTTCGTAATGATTCACGTTGGAATGTATACGAAGTGTTTGGAAATGTTTTGTTTTGGAAAAGGACTTTGCAATGAATCATGCTGGAATGTATACAAAGTGTTTTGAAAAAGTGTGAGGTGTAAAAAGAATGTTTTAATTGAGCAAGCAAAAGAGACTTATTACCTACTTAAAACGGTCGTTTCCGTGTTATTTTTATTTCCTTTAGAATAAGGCTATTCATACCATTAGTTGGTAGGTAACCTTATTCGCTGGATGTGAAAGGGACATTCGAAGGGACATCGGATGGTCATAGAAGGCAACTTATAGGAGTATTCTAGCACATCCGTAGGGACGATCATCACTTTTCATAGGCAATAACCGAGGGACTAGATCATGTATTCGTTTAGGCAACATCGAGGGACTATGATATTTTAAGTCGAAGGGACTATGATGATACTTTGTAGGAAACCGTGCTAAGATACCCCCACGTTCGAGGAACTTGACCATTTATAAGGCAATGAGAGAGAATACCTAGGGGTGCATGTGAGAAGAGTGTATCATTTTCATATATTTATCTTGCAATTAGTGATCTATGTTGATTTTATCTTGCCATACACGCCTAATTACTAGCAGTTTAATAGGTGCAGAAAGTAAATTGCGGAAATATAAAGGGTCCTACGCTATTACATGGCTTTGGAGCGATACATAATAGGAGGTGCGGAAAGTAACGTGTGGAAAGTAAAATTCTACGCTATTACATGATAAAAAATTTGCAACCTATACATCCTTTCTAGAATTTAAAATGCAAGAAAAAATAAATAGCAGAAAAGAAAACTAGTCCTAATATTTTTGGTATTTTTGAAAATTAGCGTTTATGTGAAAAAAAACAACCTAGATCTAGTTGATTTTAATTAATTAATGAAAAAATAATTATTAGTGAATACTAACCTAAATTAATTAATTAAATTAGATAAAAGAAAATATTAGTGAAAGTTATCTAATTAATCCTAAATTAATTAACCTAATTACTAATTAAGTTAATTAATTATTAAAAAAAAGAAGAAAATAAGCAAAATATGAAAAAAGCACAAAACAAAGCAAAAGAGAGCTTCTGGCAGAAGCTATCCCAGAAGCTGGAGCTTCTAGAGGTTCCGTTGCTGGATGCACCCAGAAGCTGGAGCTTCTGGGGTTCTGATGCTGGAAAGGGTCTAGAAGCTGGAGCTTCTGGAGACTCTGGATCTGGGGCGTCCAGAAGCTGGAGCTTCTGGGGACTTCTCTTCTGGGGCCATTCAGAAGCTGGAGCTTCTGGAGTATTCTGCACTGAGAGAGGCCCAGAAGTTGGCACTTCTGGCGTTCGTGAGGCCCAGAAGTTGAAGCTTTTGGTGCTGGGAATGCCCAGAAGTTGGCACTTCTAGCGCTAGAAAGGATCCAGAAGCTGGAGCTTCTTGGGCGTGACTTCTGGAGATCTGGAAACCTACAAGGCAAATAATGAAAATAAAATAGCAAAAGGTGGGGTTTGAATCCACGACCTGATAGGGAGAATGACATAGTACGCGCAAGGTGAACCGTTGGGGCGGTGATACATCCATTCATCCTTCTGAACCCATAAATAGGTAAGGGTTATAAGCTTCTGAGTCAGAAGCACCGGAACAGTGCTCTGGTCATCTTCTCAGGTTGGCATCGATCATCAAAAACCTATAAAATGCATCAATTTATGAAAAGTAAAAGCCCAGATTGACTATATAGGACCCTACGATCACGATGGTAAGGTTTTTTTGTCCAAAAATAGCCTGTATCGTGGAAACCGAATCTTCACTAAGTTCATGCCCTAACAATGGCATCTAGTGATTTATACGTCAAAATTTGTGGAGGATGGTTCAAACCTGTTCTAACAAACTTCATGAACATATTTGCATGGTTAAATATCATGAAAACAGAGTAAAATGCAAAATACGATTTCAAGAAAATATGAAAACGGATGCTTATGAATGGCACGATTGAACATGTTTTGGCCATGAATAATGATCCATTCTTACCCTACTATACCTCAGGAACAAGAATCAATGCTTGGAAGCACTTGAAACCGGCTGGAAGTTGGAATACGATTTTGTCAACTTTGAGAAAATTTTGAGAATTTTTAGGGTTTGTGAGAAGCTTGGCTGCACGTGTAAGAGGTGTCTAAAGGAGGTTTTTTTGTCTTGTAAGAGTGCTAGGTATTTATAGGAGAGTAGAATTAGGTCAAGGCATTAAGAGAAAATATTCTCCTTAAATGGAGAATATTTGATTTTAAAATTTGCACAAAAACTTTCCAATCTTGATTAATCTCTTCCTCAATCTTCTTGCACGAAATTGACAGCTTGTAGTGAGCTATCTTGGACCCCAAGCCATGCAAATATCCAACCCAACTTGCCTTAACTTTTATTTTTGCATTTTATTTAATTAAATTTGAATTTAAGCTATTTTAATTCAAAAATAAATAAATAAAAAGATAGAGGGCGTGGCATGCAGCATAGTGGTCATGGATAATCTCATGATAAAGTTTAAATCATAAAATCTTAGGCCCATTTGGAAATTTTTGGCTTTTGCTAGGTATTTTTCTTCATGCACCTCCTCAAAAATGCTCAACTTGCACAATTTGTATCTTACTCAATTTTCAACATTTTTGGGTGCTCTTTGACTTTTTAGAAATCTCAAGATGTCTTCTAAACATCCTTTTTGGTTTCATCTTCATTGGAGTTTCCATGCTCATGGAAACCTCTTTGCAAAAAGATGAATTTTGTTGACTTTTCTAGAAGGACCTGTAATGTCTTGATCCATAAGTTCCAAATGAAGCATTTTCTTCCCAAGCTTGTGAGACATGAAGTTGTAGAGAATTTAATTCTCTTCAAAATGAGCTTTGGTGGAGAAATTTCTGATGAAGTATGTGAAAGTTATGCTTGGTCAAAGTTTTGTTGACTTTTGTCTAGAGAAGCCCTAATTTGGAAACTTTGACTTTTGATCAGATCTTGACTTTTCTTGATGAATCATGATCAACTCTTGATCAAATGATGAACATGACTTATAAATATTAATGTGGACCAAAAATTATGAAGTTTGACTGTAGGTTGACCACAGTTGACCTTTTGTCTAACACAACTAATTTTCAGCTATCTGAGCAATTGGATGAGCAGATTTGACTTGTAAGGCTTGAAACTTGACATAGTGATCCCTTGGAACATAGGATGAGGTATGATGACCACTTGAAGCATTAGAATTCCATCTTGACTTAAGAATGGAAAAACCCTAGCTTTGATTGATTGCTTAGGAGAGGATTTGTCTGGTCAACCCTTGTGAAATCCTTGAGGATTGAGATGTGAATTGTCTTAAGAAGTAGGAGGGCAAATTTTGGGGTATAACAGTTTCCCCTGTTCAATATTCTTGTACTAGAAGGGTTAGATTGGCATGCTTGCCTTTCGTGACCTGAAAGTAGAAGATGATTGAACACTCGAGTACACTTGAAAATTTGCACTCATTGTTGTATGGAATAGGATCGTCAGTTGATGATGCGCTGGAATGGGCTTATATATGCCATTTGGAGAAGTTGCTACTGGAGAGTGAGTCGTACGCTAGACTCTGTATTTGTCTTTTGAATAGAAGAGACATCGGAGATGGGCTTAAGGATGCCATCTGAGACGGTTGGTAATAAGAGAGAGTCAGAATAAACCTTCGTCTTGGCTATTTCTGAGGTGAATACTTGGCAGGATGCGGATAGTTTTCCCGTCTTGCTTCAGGTGTTAATCCATAATCTGTTGCCTGGAGATAAATTGTGTGGTCTCTCAGATAGTTCTCCCACCTTGTTTCGGGCATTAATCTTTGACCTTTCTGTTTGGAAAATGACTTTTTACCTGTTGGGGAGATAAAATCTTGACAGGATATGGTTAGTCTTATGCAGATTATGATGCATGCGAGTGTATGACAATATTACTATGATGTATGCATATGTTATGACTTTTATGTGGATGTATGAATGTGGATGTTGTGGTATTTCAAAACATATCCAGCTTGAAGAAGATATGAATGTTCTGCTAGAGATTTCTGATGTTCGCTTGGAGATGGGTTTATTAGAAACCCTGACTGGGGAGAAAAAGAGATGCTTCTGATTCCTCCGATGCACTATTTGACCAAATCTCGAGTCTGGATGTTGATGCTGCCTAGAAGAATAGCAATGGTTGAGAACTATTTGGCTGGGGATCTTGTGCATAGACCTTTGCTAGGGATGATATGAAAGGATTTGTTATTTCTTGGAGACTGAACATGGCATGGTGACGCTGATGGGGTCATTAAAGCTTGACGAGGCTTGTAGGATCATTAAAGTTGACGAGGCTGATAGGGATCACTTGAGGTGATGAGGCTGATGGGATCACTTGAGGTGATGAATCTGATGGGATCACTTGAGGTGATGAATCTGATGGGCTCACTTGAGGTGATGAATCTGATAGGATCGTTAAAGCTGATGAGGCTTGTAGCTTATGTAGCTGATAGGATCGTTAAAGCTGATGAGCCTTGTAGTTGATGTAGCTGATAGGATCATTGCTCGGGGACTAATGTGATGAGGTTGATAGGATCATTAAAGCTGATAGGATCACTGCTCGGGGACTAATGTGATTAAGTTGAAAGTGTTGGAACATTGTTGGGAGGAGACTAGTACTTCGTTGGAGAAGATTTGTCTTTGTAAGGAGAGCGATGGCTCCGTGGGGATTTGTAATCCTGCGGATGTATTTCCTATGACAGTGACTCTGTGGGGGTTGTACTGGTGACTTTAGTCGTCATTTCAATTTCTAGAGCCTGTAGTAATCGCTTATTTCTGTTCATTTTTCATATGTTTGTGAACGGGTGTTTACTGTCAAATGCATATCATTCACAGCAATCATTGGACTTTAAGCAAACAACAATAAAATTTATACTGTAAAAAGGGAATTTGCATTAATTTTGAAAAGTGACCTATGGTCAGGCAGTTTGTATACAAGAGACGAATATCCTAGTAAGAGTAAATTGTCAGAATAGTAAAAAGCTATGCGGAAGTAATCTTGTCGAGTTTCAACTATGCTATTGCTCATATGTTTTCGACTATCTCATCTCTTTGTTGTCAAGAGAAAGTGATTAAACTAACTTGCGCCATTGGAATCTTGAAGCTGATAGTAGCGTAGTCTGTAAGCAAGTGATATGGACGAGACATAGTCGTACGCTTAAATCCCTAATTTTTGCCTAGACCGCCTGTCATACCCCAAAATTTGCCCTCCATCTTCTCAAGATATTTCATACATCCATACTCAAGGATTCCTCAAGAGTTGATCAGACAAACTCTCTCCTAGACAATCAACCCAAACTAGGGTTTGGTGATTCTCAGATCAAGATGGACTTCCAACATCTCCAATGGTCTTCATGCCTCCTCATATGCTTCAAAGATTCTCCATGTCAAGTTTCAAGCCTTACAGGTCAAGTTTCCTCAAACAATTGCTCAGATGGTTGAAAATCAGTTGTATTGGACAAAAAGTCAACTGTGGTCAACACACAGTCAAACTTCATAATTTTTGGTCAACATCCTCATTTTGAAGTTACATTCATCATTTGATCAAGAGTTGATCATGATTCATCAAGAAAACTCAAGATTTGCTCAAAAGTCAAACTTTCTAAATTAGGGTTTCTAGATGAAAAGTCAACTGAACTTTGACTGATCATAACTTCTTCATACTTTATCAGAAATTTTTCCACCACCTCTTGTTTTGAAGGAAATTCAATTCTCTACAAGTTCATGTCTCACAAGAATGTCCAAAAAATGCTTCATTTGAGAGGTATGGCTCAAAACATTACAGGTCATTTTCAAAGTCAACAAAAAGTCAACATTTTGTTTTGAAGATATATTGAGCATGCAAACTCCAACTGAGATGAGACCAAAACGGTTGGTTAGAGGACTCTTAGAGCTTTCCAAAAAGTCCAAGAACACTCAAAAATGTTGAAAATTGAGCAAGATACACCATTCACAAGTTGGGAAATTTTGAAGAAGTGCACAAAGAGAAATACTTCTAAAAATCAAAAACTTTGCAAATGGGCCTACTTTTTCTTCATCCAAACTTATTCCTCACACCATTAGGAATATCCAAGCCCAATGCCACGAATTTTTATTCTATTTTTCTATTTAATTTGGAATTTATTCATTTAAATACAAATTAAATTTAAAAATAGAGTATAAAATCAAAATTAATTGCAAACTTGATTTTTATTTCTTCCTTGGGATCCAATCAACTCATTAAAAGCCAGCAATTTTCGAAGTTTGATGGATATGGCAAGATTGGATTGAGAATTGATCAAAATTGAAGATTTGATTTTGTACAAAAATCAAATTTGATTGGCATTGATCATTGATTAAATCTTTCCCAAAACAACTCTGAATCCTTCTACTATATATACATGATACATACCACGAATTAGGGTAGAAATTTTGACTCAAGAACCCTATTCCAAGCTCAAAAAAACCGTGGCAAACAAGCAAAGTGCAATCCTATTTCCAACTGTTTTCAATCGATTTTAAGGTGTCCAACACATTCCTTGATACCTCTTGAGTCGATCCAGACCCTCACTTTGCTCAAATCCACCCAGAATCAGAAAATCCGAGTTTTGTTTGTTCTTGAAAAATCCAAAATCGTGTTTTAATTTTCATGCATTATTAACATGTTTCATTGTTGTTTTTGTGATTAGTGATGAGTTTGCAAGCATTCTGGGCACTTTGATTGAATTTCCATGGCCGGAAACACGATATGCCATGATTAGGGTTTCCTGTGCCATTTTAGGGTTTCACGAAATAGAAAAAATTGGACCACGAGACTATGTCCATCGTGTTCGGAATGATGCCAGGAATCGAACCATGTCTTTAGAACTTATTTATATTATGTATGCTGGGTTTTCAATTTTGTTGGTCATGGCGTCGAGAAAAGCCCGAAGTTTCAAAAATTCAAATCGGGGACGATGAAGATTGGCGCGAGTTCGAGGCAGTGGGAAGGAGACGCGTGTTGTAATCCACTCACTCCGTTTCTCAAACAGTTAGACACGTTGGCTCAGTTGGTTAAGGCGTGGACTGTGCATAGATGCTCTCCCAGGTCCCCAGTTCGAATCTCCCCAGGACCGGTTTTAAATTCTTTTTTTACAAAACTCATGTTTTCAATTATTTTTCATATTTCTTATTATTTAATATTTTGCATCAATTTTAATTCTTTTCATATTTTTATTTATGCATTAAAAAATCACCAAAATATTTTTTCCTTTTGCATTTATTTTCAGAAAATACTTATTTAATTTATAAAATTAAAAAATATTATTTTGCATGCATATTTATTTTTATTCATAATTTAGCATTTATGTCAATTTTAATTAGTTTTAAATCATTAAATTGCATTCAAAAAATCCCAAAAAATTATTTTAGCATATTTATGTTATTTCCAGCATGTCATATTTTTCTCATACAAAAAACTTGCATTTTTCTAACATTTTTTCTCTTATTCGATTCATCTCGTATTTTCCGATTTCTTATTCTTTTACAGGTTGTTCCGTTTCAGACGCTTTCTTTACCGTTTTCATTTTTCCAATAATGTAACTGTTTATGGGATGTAATAGTTTAAATTAGGTTTTTATTTTCCGCAAGTTTAAATTATGTATCTGCCCCAAAGCCATGTAATAGCGTAGGACATTTATCTTTCCGCATCTTTACATTCCGCATTTTAATTTCCGCACCCTATAAATTGCTAGTAGCTAGGCGTGTATGGCAAGATAATAATGAACATAGCCCACTAATTTTCAAAGATAAAAATATCCGAATTGACACACTCTTTTCACACATGCACCCCTTAGGGTAATTCTCTCTCGTTGCCTTCACGAATTCAATTGGTCATGTCCCTCGAACGTAGAGGTATTCTAGCACCGTTGCCTTCAAAACAAATCATCATAGTCCCTTCGATACAAAGATCATAAGACCCACGATGTCGCCTCCGAATACATGATCTTGACCCTCGATTGTCGCCTACGAAAAATGATGATAGTCCCTTCGAATGTGCTAGGATACTTCCTACAAGTTGCTTTCTATGACCATCCGATGTCCCTTCGAATGTCCCGCTTACATCCAACAAATAGGGTTACCTATCAACTAATGATACGGATAGCACTATTCTAAAGGAACGTAAAATAACACGAAAAATGACCAATTCTGAGTAGGTAATAAGACTTTTAGTTGCTTGCTCGATCAAATACTTTTCACACCTCACACTTTTGTCAAAATTCAAACTCTTTTCAAAACAAAACATTTCCGAACACTTTGTATACATGAATCATTACGAAGTCAAAGCGAAATGCCTTTTCAAAATATTTTTGTCAAACACACAGAAAAGCAAATTTTAAAGTGATCTAAGAGCAACTAAGAGCCCGTAGATAACTACGGATGGAAAGGGGTGCTAATACCTTCCCTTTTCATAACCTTCTCCCTACGTAATCTAACGAAGGTCTTTTTCTGAACTTTTACCTTCCCTTAATTGGATAAAAATAAAAGTCGGTGGCGACTCTTGCTATCCGCACATTTGCGATACAAAAACTAAAAAGTCAGTTCACCGTATCACAGAACTGGCGACTCTGCTGGGGACACACCCTAAAGAGAGAATTGCCTTAGGGATTTCTAAATCACCTTTATTGCTTTCTGTTTGACTTGCTTGCTTTATCTTTAAGGGTTGCTTGGGTATTATACTTGTTGGGGGATCCTACACCCGGATCCGAGGTTGGTTGATACTCGATGCTACGCTCATTGAGATCAGACTTTTGGGATATTTTCGATTGACCACTTGGCAGTCGTATTGAAATAAACGCCTACGAGAAAGATCAATGATGTGAGATTCCTAGAACCCGGTTACTATTATAGGACAGGATGAACCAACTCAAACTTTTGGTGGGGTAATCACCTATACCTCATGCAAGCCTTAACCCTAGGCTCATTGTGTGAATTGCTTGTGTGTGCCAAACATGACATCATGACATCATTCGCATTGCATATCACTTCTAACTATTTCAAGGACCTAGGGATTTATCTTTGCTCTGTTTTGTAGGTATTATGGCTTCTAGAAAGACTATCCGAATCAACTTGATGGGTATACCTTCTCAGCTCAAAGAATTGGTGTCAGAAATTCCCGATCATGCTCAGTTCATCAAAAGACTTGGTTATCTACTTGACTTGGTTATTTCCGGTTTTGAAGAAGATATGATGCATGTTCTATTCGCTTCTTTGATCCGAAACACCATTGCTTTACATTCCCAGATTATCAGTTGGTTCCTACCTTGGAAGAGTTCTCTAAGCTACTTGGGGTACCTATTCTTGACCAAATACCATTCACCGGTTTGGAAAAGGTTCCTAAGTACGAAGACATCGCATCCGCTTTACATCTTAAGCGCTCAGACATTGAAGCCAATTGGGAAACCAGAAGCGGAGTTAAGGGTTTACTTGCTAAGTTCCTGATTAAGAAAGCCCGAGAATTCCTCAAAGTTATGAGTTTCCATGCGTTTGAAGACATTGTGGCCTTGCTAATCTATGGTTTGGTTCTATTCCCTAACTCGGATCAATTCATAGATGTCAACGCCATCAAGTTGTTCCTTACCCGCAATCCAGTGCCTACTTTACTTGGAGACATCCTACATTCTCTCCACACTCGTACCATCAAAAGACAAGGAACTCTCATGTGTTGTATACCGTTACTTTCCAGGTGGTTTATTTCGCACCTTCCTCCATCAATTTTGAAGAACGAACAAAGGTTGAGATGGTCTCAGAGACTAATGTCACTCTCTCATTCTGATACCCGTTGGTGTCTTTTCTCTCAAAAGGACTTCACCTTCATTGAGCGTTGTGGAGAATTCCCTAATGTACCACTACTTGGTATAAGGGGAGGTATTACTTACAACCCTTCTCTAGCTCTACGTCAGTTTGGTTTTGCTCGAAGAGATGGTCCACATGATATGCTTCTCCAAGATATTGTGTTCGACTACAATCACGATCTCCAGAATTACCGACGAAGGTTCATACATGCTTGGGGCATGGTAAAGAAGACTGATACCAAGACTTTGGGGCACCAGAACTCCATTCCTTGGGAACCTTACCTCAAATGGGTGCGAGCTCGAGCTCAAAACCTCATGATGCCATTCACGCCTGTTTTACCAGTAATTATGGAACCTGCTGCCATAGGTGACGTACCCTATACTGTTCTCCATCCCGACATGCCTACTGATTTTGAAGACTTGAAGAGATCCTGGATTCAACTAAAAGAAGAGAGGGATACCTTTGAAGCTCAGTGTTATGCAAGCGAGAAGAAAGTGCTAGAGTTGACCAAGCTACTTCACGAGGAGCGAAACATCAACGCCTACCTCGGCACCAAGAGGAAGCGCCCATGGGAGACTTAGAGCTTTGGGATTTACATGTTTTCTTTTATTTTGTTTGAACTATCTTTTGTACTTAAAAAGAAAAAAGAATAAAAGAGTACTAATAAATGTTTGTTCATTGCTTGTTTAACAAATTTAAATCTCTAAGGTCCTTGAAAACATTGCATTGCATCCGCATAAACATTGCATATCATAGCATAACATTGCATCATAGGTACATTGAAGATTGGTTTTCTCATTTGCTCGCTATTTATTTTAGCAGAAATGGCTCTTGAACAAACTGTCAAAGATCTTCAAGCTCAGAATGCTCAGTTTCAGCAGATGTTCACCAGTTTGGTCCAAGGCCAAGAAGATCTGAAGAAGCTCATCAACAGAAAGAAGAAGGTTGTTGGTCTTCTCAACATGGGTAGACGCTACAAAGGAGGTCCTAGAGTGGTTAGTCGAATTGAGCTCTCTGAAGGAAGTGTCAAGAAGGAGGATGAGCAAAGTAACAAGGGTGATGGTGAAGGTAGTCAGCATGAGCCTGAGAAAAACTATGATGATGGCCAATACTCTGATGAGGATGACAAGTACAAGCAACTTGAAGACCGTTTGAATGCTGTGGAAAACCTGAAGATGTCCGGGCTGAATTTTGATGATCTGAGTCTTGTCCCTGGTGTTGTGATTCCTCCCAAATTCAAAGTTCCAACTTTTTCTAAGTATGATGGCATGTCTTGCCCTAAGCTGCATTTGAAATCCTATGTCCAGAAGATCAATCCCCACACTGATGACAGAAATTTGTGGATGCACTATTTTCAAGAGAGTTTGTCCGGAACCCAGTTGGAATGGTACTATCAGCTAGAGAATGACCGTATCCGTACTTGGAGTGATTTGGCAGATGCTTTCTACAGACAATATGAGTACAATGCTGAATTGACACCCACTCGCATGCAACTACAAAACATGTCTATGGGTCGTGATGAGAAGTTCAAGGAGTATGCTCAGAAATGGAGAGATCTAGCAGGCAGAGTTCAACCACCCTTGTCCAATAGGGAGTTGGTTGATATGTTTATGGGAACACTGACAGACCCATTCTTCAATCATCTGATTGGAAACTCTTCAGCCGGATTCACCGAGCTGATATTGACAGGCGAGCGCATTGAAGCTGGTATCAAGAGTGGAAAGATTCAAGTGGAGACATCTTCAAATGCTGCGAAGAGATCTTTTGGTGCTAAGAAAGAAGCCAATGTTGTGTATGGTCAGAAAAGCCGATCCAAGACCGACCGCACTCAATCTGTGGGGGCAGTTGTGATCTCCAATCCTCCATCAACACAACCTCCGCGAGACAACGCACGTAGCCAGAACGCGCCACGAAGACATTTTACGAAGATCAACATGCCATTGTCGCAAGCCTTACAACACATGTTGAAAGCAGAGCTGATTACCTTGAGGGATCCTCCTCAGAATGTCAACACTTCCTCTCCGAGATACAATCCTAATGCTAAGTGTGCTTACCATTCCAATAGCCCAGGACATAGTACTGATGATTGTTGGGCTCTGAAGAACAAAATTCAAGATATGATTGAAGCTAAACAGATTGAGTTTGACCCTCCTGTTGAGACTCCGAATGTGATCAACGCGCCTATGCCTAATCATGACAAGAGTTCCAATGCTGTTGGAGAAGATACTTATGTTTTCAACATAGATGACTTGACCATTCCTCTGATGACTGTTAAGAAGAATTTGCTACAAGCCGGTGTCAATCCAGGATGCCCAGAGGATTGTCGTTGGTGCCCATCTGCACCTGATGGTTGTCCTTGGTTGAGAAGACGTGTTCAGTGCATGATGGATAACCGTGAAATACTGTTCCTGAAACCACCTGTGCAGAAGCTGTGTGAAGAAATGTCTAAGTTGAAGATTGACAATGCGAATGAAACAACACCATCTGTGTGGGATACCTTTGGGCAGCCAAGTGGAAAGTATGATTACATGGTGAAGTACACTGTTCTCGAAAGCTACAAAATTCCTATTGAAGATGTTAAGGCAACCGGATGGGGTGACGATTTCCCAGAAGATTATGCTGATGTTAACACCATAAGGATTTCCTCTGATCCTGTGCCTAGAGTGGCACCTCTCATCATTACTTCTCCAAGACCGGTTCATATTCCTCTGACAAGGCTATCCCTTGGAATTATGGAGCTGATGTTTACTATCATGGCGTCAAGCAAGACCCTCTAACCATTGAAGATCTTACAGTTGAAGCCACCATTCGACATTGACAACATCACGGATCTAGTAAGGTGACGAACGGAAGAGTATTCTCTCCAGATATCTCTCCTCCCAAAGACACTCGACTCTAACTCGCATTCGGCTATTCAATCCATTCCCAAGCTAGAGGAAAGAACCAAGGACTCATCCTCACCGAGAAGTACCAAAGGAAGTTATTGAAGACACCTCCAAACAAGAAATGGAGGAATTCAAGATTATCAAGAAAAGCGACTACAATGTTGTGGAACAGTTAGGAGACTCGTCCAAAATCTCCATGCTTGCTCGCTCTTGTGCTCGAGGCTCATGCTAATGCCTTGGTGAAGTTTCAAGAATGCTCACGTGCCGCAAGACACTACCACGACCGTTTGAAGTTTGTATTGCTAGCCTGGCTGCCAACAACGGCCTAGGCTTCTCGATCTTGATTTGACTCTGCTAGGGAAGAAACACAACAAAGCCTTGCACATCTGTTGAATGCAAGGCGTTACCTGTCTCATGTTTTGGTTGATACGGTTCGCTCGAATATCCTACCGAAGACTGCTTTTGATCGACTTGATATCGAAGGGTTGGTTCTGAGACCCAATGATATAATTGTGAGAGCTTTTGATGGTTCTAAGCGAACAGTACTTGGAGAGCTCACTCTGCCTGTTAAAGTCGGTTCCCAGACTTTTGATTCCACTTTCTTTGTCATGGACATTCGTCCAGCTTACTCTTGCCTACTTGGACGCCCTTGGATACATGGGGCAGACGCTGTTACCTCTACCTTACATCTGAAGTTGAAGTACCCGGTAAAAGGGAAGGTTGTTACAGTGTGTGGTGAAGAAGAGTATATGGTCAGTCATCTACAGTCCTTCCGATACCTCGAGATGGAGGGTGATTTCTTTGAGACTCCTTGTCAAGCTTTTGAAACAATTCCCAGAGTCATGCCTGTTGACTCTCCTGTCACTCCTGAAGTTACACAAGCTCCGCCTAGGATAGCCTCGCTGAAAGATGCACAAGTTGCTGTCGAACAAGGAGGTAGTGCTATTTGGGGTCAGCTCCTTGATCTTCCTTTCAAATTTGACAAGACTGGTTTAGGCTTCACCATCAAAGGTCAGAAGATGATACACCGCAAACGTGCCGACCAACTTCCTTTCCACATCAGCCAGAGTGGAATCCATGCTATAGAAGACGACGACCACGACTTCGACATCAGCAAGTGGATCTTCCCAACTCCAGATCATGGGCTCAGCAATTGGAAGACTGAAGACGTCATACCAATCTCCTTTAGCCAGGAGTAATTGCTCTTGTTTTGTTTTGCTTTTCGTATTCTTATGTTTCGAACAATAAACTCTAAAGCCTACTGCCTTGCCCGGGGCATCATGGCTCGTTTGCGAGAGTTATTATCAGTTGTTTTCGCGTTTTCATTCAATAAATTCGTTGGACTTTTGCATTCAATTGTTTTTTTTTTACTTTATCACCCTTCAAAAGCTATGTGTTTCTTACACACACCCACGTGATACACTAAGAACCACTCGAATCTCGTTAATATGACTATGCTATTGCTAAATATGAATTCGATAATCCGATCTACCAAGCCAAGACGAAAGTGAGGAAGATTGTGAAGTGCCGGAGAACTTGCCGGGCCCTACAGCAAGAAGAGCGAGTTATACAGCCACACGAAGAGCAAGTTGAGGTTGTGAATTTGGGTACTAGCGAAGACAGAAAAGAGATCAAGATAGGAGCGGGTCTTGAGAACAGTGTTAAAGAAAGGTTGGTTCAGATGCTACGAGACTATATTGAGGTTTTTGCTTGGTCATACGAAGACATGCCAGGTTTAGACATTGATATTGTGGTACACCGATTGCCAACAAAAGAAGGTTTTCTCCCGGTGAAACAGAAGGTTCGTCGCATGCGTCCTGAGATGTCAGAGAAAATCAAAGCCGAAGTTATGAAGCAGTTCAATGCCGGTTTCTTAGCTGTTACTTCCTATCCACAATGGGTTGCGAACGTGGTTCCTGTGCCTAAGAAGGATGGTAAAGTACGAATGTGTGTGGATTACGGAGATCGAACAAAGCAAGTCAGAAAGCGATTTCCACTTCCTCATATTGATGTTCGGTAGACAACACCGCAAAGATAAGGTTTTCTCCTTCATGGATGGTTTCTCCGGTTACAATCGATTAAAGCGGCTCCGAAGACATGGAAAGACTACTTTGTTACAGGTGGGGCACTTTTTGCTACAAGGTTATGCGTTCGGTTGAAGAACGCAGCGCCACTTATCGGCGTGCTATGGTGACATTATTTCATGACATGATTCATCACGAGATAGAGGTCTACATCGGCGACATGATAGCTCGATCACGGTGAAGAAGAACATCTTGATCATTTGCGACTGTTTGATGGTCAAGAAATGGGTGAGACTTAATCCTAACAAGTGCACTTTGGAGTCGATCCGGTAAACTCCTAGGGTTTGTCGTCGATGGAAAAGGTATTGAGGTTGACCCGCCAAGGTTAAAGCTATTCAAGAAATGCCATCTCCCGCATCGAGAAGGAAGTCGAGGTTTCTTGGGCGATTGAACTACATTGCGATTCATTGCACATAGCGCTACTTGTGAGCCAATCTTCAAGTTACTAAAGAAAGATCAAGTAGTGGAATGGAATGACGATTGCGGATCGCTTTTGACAAAATCAAGGAGTACCTTGAGAATCCTCCTATCACGATGCAGCCAAAGGAAGACCTCTCATCATATGTACGGCGATTTAGAGAACTCGATGGGGTGTGTGTTGGGGCAACATGGCGAGTATGGCGAAAAGAGCATGCAATATACTACCTTAGAAAAAGTTTACCCGTGAAACAAGATACTCACGACTCAAGAAAACTTGCAACGCTTTGGCTTGGCTGCTCGCCGACTAAGACAGGATATGTTGACTCACACTACTTTGTTGATTTCAAGATGGATCAGATAAAATACATATTTGAGAAACCCGACTCTCTCGGGAAGAATAGCAAGATGGAAATGATCGACCGAGTATGACATCGGTACACTTTCGAGCGATCAAAGGAAGTGTGGTAGCCGATCATTTGGCTCATCAAGCCGTAGATGACTATCGATCTATGCGGTTAATTTCCGGATGAAGATGTTTTACTAGTTACAGATTGCGAAGAACCGGGCCGGACGAAGGACACGAACAAGGATCGATGGACCATGGTCTTTGATGGAGCCTCAACGCACTTGGCAATGGCATTGGCGCCATCATTACATCCCTACATGACATCGCCTTTCACCAGACTTTGTTTCAGTTGCACTAACAACATGGCGAATATGAGCGTGCATCATGGGTATCAAAGTTGCTATTGACTTAAGAATCAAGTTCTTACAAGTGTATGGAGACTCGACTTTGGTGATCGGTCAGATTAAGGCGAGTGGGATCGAAGCATCAAACCTCATTCCGTATCGAGCATGTTCGAGTTTGATCCCTACTTGAAGAGATTACTTTTGATCATATTCCACGAGAGAGAATCGGTTGCGGACGCATTGGCTACTATGTCATCTATGTTCAAGGTCGGATGGGACAACGAGGCTCCCCGGATCATCATTGAGAAGTTTGACGAACCAGATATTGTTATGAGCTTGATACGGAAGAGAAACCTTGGTACTCTGACGTGAAGAGGTATCTTGAGACTCGGAATATCCGCGAGGGCATACATTAATGATAAGAAGTTCATGAGAAGATTTGCATCAAATTCTTCCTCGACAACGACATCTTATACAAGCGCAACCGACTTGTGCTTACTCACTGTAGACGAGAAAAACAATACACATCATGGAAGAGTTACACGAAGGCGCATTTGGTACCCACTCCAGTGGACATACGATGGCTAAGAAGATTTTGAGAACAGGTTACTATTGGTCCATCATGGAAGTTGATTGTCACCGCAACGCCCGATCTTGTCACAAATGTCAGATTTACGCCGACAAAGTACACGTACCTCCAGTACCTCTGAATGTTCTAACAGATCCTTGGCCTTTTGCAATGTGGGGCATTGACATGATCGGAGAAATCAAGCCCACTGCTTCCAATGGACATCATTTCATCCTTGTGGCAATTGACTATTTCACCAAGTGGGTAGAAGCAGCCTCGTTTGCATCTGTTACCAAGAATGTTGTGGCTCGTTTCATCAAGCATAACCTTATCTGTCGATATTGCATTCCTGAAAGGATTATCACAGATAACGGCTCTAATCTCAACAATAAGATGATCACGAACTGATGCAGCGATTCAAGATCAAGCATCATAATTCTTCTCCATATCGGCCTAAGATGAATGGCGCGGATGAAGCCAACAAGAACATTAAGAAGATTATACTGAGAAGATAGCGGTGACTTACAAAGATTGGCATGAGATGTTACCATTCGCTCTTCATGGTTATCGCTTTCTGACACGAACATCGCGAGGACCCCTTCTCTCTTGATACGGTATGGAAGCCGTCTTACCCATCGAGGTTGAGATACCCTCAACCAGAGTCCTCCAGGACGCAGAGTTAGGCGAAGACGATTGGATCCAGACTCGCCTTGACCAGATTAACTTGATTGATGAGCGACTCGCATCCATACGCCATGGCGATTTATCGAAGCGAATGATCAGAGCATTTAACAAGAAGGTCAAGCACCGAGTCTACCAAGTCGGTGATCTAGTAGTCAAGCGCATCATTCTTCCACAAGGTGATCCCAGGGGCAAATGGACTCCCACCTACGAGGGACCATTTGTAGTCAAGACAGTGTTTTCCGGTGGAGCTATGATACTTAGCACCATGGATGGTGAAGACTTCCCACACCCTGTGAACGCAGACATAGTAAAAAAATACTACGCATAACGAGACCCGCTAGGTCGGCTGACCTAGGCAAAAATAAGGGCATCCTGGCGAACCAAAAAGGTTCGAGCAAAAGTTAAGGATATATACAAAACATGTACACCCGGCAAGTCGAAAACCTGAAAAGGCGGCTTGGGCAAAATGGGTATCCCGGTAGACTGAAAACCCGAAAGGGCGGTCTAGGCAAAAGTTAGGGATTTAAGCATACGACTATGTCTCTTCCAGATCACCTACTTCCAGACTACTATCAGCATTCAAGATTCAAATGGCGAAGATCAGTCTACTCACTTTCTACTGACAGCAAGGAGATGAGATAGTCGAAATATATGAGTACTAGCATAGTTGGAACTTAACGAGATTGTTTCCGCATAGCTTTTTACCTTTCTTGTGTACAAACTACTTGGCCATACGTCGCATTTCAAATGAATACAAGTTCTTTCTCTTTACATTTTTCACTATTGTCGTTTGCAATAAGTCCAACGTTTGCTTTGAATGATTATATGCATCTGACAATAAGAATCTCTTCACAAACATGCGAAAAGTGAGCATACAAGAGTAATTACTACGGGCTCTAGGAATTGAGATGACGACGAAGGTCACCAATGCATTTCCCCACAGAGCATGATCCCCATAGCAGCATCGCTCACAACAAACCTCCCCAGCGGAGTATATGTTAATCCACGAGCAGTGATTCCACTCAATTGAGCAATGTTACATCAATAACACTTCATCCCCAGCTAAGATGTTTATCCCCAGCAGATATCTCTCAACAATTCTCCTTTTCTCCAGCAGCGGTATCCAGACTCGAGACTTGGTCAGATAGTGCACCGGAGAAAATCTACATCTTCTATTCTTGATCGAGATTCCAGCGGCTGACCGGTCCCCAATAACCATCAAATGCTCTCGGTGAGATCCACTCAGCATCCCGATGGCGCCTCCTAATTCTTCCCAACAAGATCTACATGCAAGATCCCCAACAAATTGCCTCCCAGACTCTCCCCAGCAGGGTCTATGTATGGGATCTCCAACAACGAGTTTCTCAATCTCTACCTTCCTCAACAATATCTAGGCCCAAGACTTGGTCAGATAGTGCATCGGAGGAATCAAAGTTTTTTTCTTCTCAGGGTCTCCATCCGTTCCGTCCCCGAACAGAAGTCAGAAATCTCTACATCTTCTTCAAGATGGATATGTTTTGAAATATCACAACATCTATCATTCATACATTACTCATAAAGTCATAATTCATGCATGTGTCATTCGTACACATTGTCATGCATCATACTTTGCATAAGACTAACAAATATTCTATCAAAGTTTCTCTTGTTTTTTCCAAAACAGGTGAAAGTCACAGCCTTAGGTCCGGGATTAAGCCCGAATCGGCGGAAAACTATCTAAAAGACCGCCCCTGGTTGTCCTCCGACGATGGTCGAGATTAAGCCCGAATCGGCAGGAAAACTATACGAAGACGCCTGGTTGTCCTCCGACGGTTGAGTCCGAAAGCCCGAGAAAACTATTTGAAAGACCGCCCCTGGTTATCCTCCGATAACAGGTAATGGATCAACACCCAATGCACAACAGGGAAGATATCCACATTTTGTCAACTACTACCTCCCTCAGAGTAATCGGCACGAAGATTTATTCTGATCCCTTCTTATTATCAACAGCAACTACGGAGTCTAGCGTACGACTCAGTTGCCCTGGATGGCATCTTAAGCCCATCTCCGACTACTTATCAGTGTTCCTCTGCCTTTGTGTCGCACCCCAAAAATTTCCTCCTTTGTTTCGCTTTGGTGATGTGTTTTTTATCATGAATGTTCTATCATGGTGGCTACAAAAAAATTCTGTAGGGAAAATTTTCATGAAAACAATTACACCGGATTTCTGAGAACTCTCATTTTTGTCGTTAATTCGGTATGTTCCGAATGTCAAGAGGATTTTATTTGTTTTTGGAATTGGCATTTAAAATAATTATTCGTTTTGTTTTCGGAGTTTAAACTCTAAAGGATTCATTTGTCCTTAGAATTTAAATTCACGGAAAGAAACAATATTTGTTTGGAAGGCAAGTCCTTTAAGCAAAATGTCAAGGGAATTCTAGCTAAGGTTTGTTCATCTTTTGAGTACAGTGAGATGCTACGGATATTATTCAAGGTTGTATTTATTTGTCTTGAGTTTCTACAAGGTTACAATGCATTTTGCGAGGAATTTGGAATTAAGTTTGAAATTGGAATAAACAAGTTTGTTTTATTAACTTGATTAAATTTGAATTACAAAGTTTACAAAGTGCTCAAATTTTATCATGGAAATTACAAGCTTGTTACAAGAGAATTTGTAAATTACAATGACAAATCCCACAAATCCTAATTCTATCCTAATCCTGCAAGTTCCGAAGTCGTGTCTGGGCTATTTATTTGTCTTCCGCCGGGCTGTTTTCTTCGCATCCGAGCGTCTTCCTTTTACACCATGCCATCCGTTCGTCATCTGAAATAACAAAAAGGAATATAATTAATAGCAACAGATTAATTTTTTTAATACGGAAATGAGAAAATTGTGTTTTTCGGACTCATCACTAGGGTGGGGTTGAGGAATCAGGTTTAAAGGTCAATTGTTTCAAAAGCCTCGGAACCGAAGTTCCTTCATCGGCCATTACCGTTACTTCCTTTGCAAATCACAACAACTTTCGTTGTTGGTTCACAAGGAGGTCTGAGAGAAGGAAATCATGGAGCATCATTTTCCCAAAGAAAAGCCCAACAATTTCAAGAAGATTTGATTTATTAAAGGAAAATATAATGAGTTATGCATCGTGAGACAAAAAGCGACATTTTACCCCACAATGTGATTTATTTTACTCTACCGGTAGCGGAATAAGAAAGCCAAGGGACGGATATAACACGTAAAGAAACTTATCTTTGAAGAGGAAGCAGACTTCATTGCAAGCAATATAATGCAGATTCATTTCCAAAGGGAGCAGTTAATTTGCAGAGGCGATATAAGGTTAATCCTAAGCAAAAGTTTTGTTCATATTTTTATCAACTAAAGGGGCAAAGATCAGGAAAAAGAAGATTGGATATAGGGGGTAAACCATAAGGTAAACCAACCCAGAAAGTAAAAGGGAGTTTCAAGCATAAAATCTGTCAAAACCAGCAGAGAGAGGGCAGAGGATAGCAAAAAGCATAGCAGTTCACATAGCAGTTCACAGAACGGACCAGAGGGAGGACCCAAGAGACCAGAGCAATATCTGTTCTTATAGATAGAATCAAAAGAAGACCAGGGGAAGTGGTATCAGTTCTTAACCAAAACAGAAAACCAGCAAAAGGGAATCGATATAAAACTGAAGCCAAAAAAAACAGCATAGCAAAAAAAACAAAACCGTTCCTTCAAAAAACACCCAAAAACCAAAATACCAGGAACATCTGTTCTTATTAACCGAAAAAGCATCCAAAAAACCATTGAAAAATATACGGTAACATGTTTCTTGTTAGCAAAAGCAAGGTAAAAACCCCAACAGCCTACAAACCCTAATCACTCATCATTTTCCATCAAACCAACCCTTCAGAAAGTAGTACTCAGAAATCGATTTTCTGACACAGAGAAAAAGAAGAAGAAAAGAAGTTTCGGAGCGGTCTCACCCGAGAACAACAAAGGAGGTCGAATCCGACAAGCCAGGGTTCCAACCTCTTCGAGTTCCAGAATCCGGTAGGTACCTGTAACCCACAGAAATCAAACGCGGTCAGAAATCACAAATCAAACAGTAACCAACATGCAAACAGTGACAGTGAGAGAGACGATGAGAGAACGGTGAGGATTCGTGGTGAGAATCGCGGTGAGGGGACGGAGAGAGAGGCGGAGGAGATCGGGATCGTAACGTTTTCTGGGTTTTCGGGGTTTTCTGGGTTTCGCAGAGAAATCGAGAGAGAGTGTGGGAGGAATACATGCATCGGTTTGGAATAGAGAAAGAGAGAGACATCGTGAAGAACAATAGACTGTTCTTTTTGTTTTGTTTTCCTTTCTTAAAAAAATTAGGATTAGTTAACTTAATTAATTTTTGCTTATTTTATCTAATATTATTATTATCACTATTATACTTATTATTATTATTATTACTACTAATCTTTATTTATTATATTATCATATTATTACTAGTATTATTATTAATATTATTATCTATGTTATTACTAATCATTAGTGTTATATCATATTAGCATTACTATTATTATTATACTATCATTGTTATTAGTATTATATGCATATTATTAAAAATAATTATTGTTACATAAATATTATTAATACTATCATTCATCACTATTATTAATATTATCATTATTACTACTATTATTTTTATTTTATTTTATTTTCCTAAAAAGAAACTGTTAACAACTATTATTACTATTAGTTACTTTTATTATTAGTAACAACATTATTTTATTTTATTTTAACCAATAACATTCAATATTATTATATTTAAACTAATAAAATATTTAGTGTACAAAAAATAATAATAATGGTTTTAGATAGGCATTTTTCTTATTATTAGGAAATTTTTAGCATTTTCTTTTCTATTTATTCCCCATTTGTAAATTTGTACCCCCACTCCCCACCGGTTGTAATAGCTAGTAAATATTTGTATTGCTTCATTATTTATTTATTATTCATAAAGCACAAACCAAAAATATTTTTTCAAACTAATACTCGTGCGAGCCATTTTTATTATCCTGAGTGGACAAAGCTTTGAAGCGTCCCAGCAGCCACCTTTTGCACACACCACGCTTACTCTTGGGCTTACAATGAAACCTTAATTAATTAGTTAAACATTATTTAATTATCTAATTAGGTTATTTAAAATTAATTAGTCTACCTAATTAATTTTATTAAACTAATTACTTGATTAAATTTTGTTTAATTAGTCAATTAAATTTATTTCGGCGCATGCTACGAGATAAATCGTTTATTCATTTGTGCGCCACCTTGTATGGGCTTTTAATTTATTTACTCTTTATTGAATGCTTGTATGTAATTAATCGTTCATTTGCATTATCACACCTTAGTTCACATGTTTAATCAATTATAACCCGTACCTCCAAAACACTTTCATAATTAAATTACAAATCTCGATCCAACGTCGAGTGCATTTTCTAAATTCTTTCATAAAGAAAACTCAAGTGTTTAAGCCATTGGATGCTAGACTAGTTGTTTAAACACTTGCAAAAATGAACTTCTAATCTTTAAGTCGTTGGATGCTAGACTAACTACTTAAAGATTCTTAATAACGTGAACCTTGTTTCACTTCATTCTTTCATAAAAGAAAAACTTTTGGGATGATAGGCGACTCGATGGGCATTGAGTTCATCTTGTTTCTAGTATTTGAATCATAGGATGCTAGACTTATGGTTCGGTACTTTTCACCCGCATAAAAAACAATTCAACTCATTCAAATTCTTTTATCGCTCATATGCGATCGTAAAAAACTCTTTTCGGATAAAGAGGGTGTAATAGTCGTTTTAAATAGACGAGGACTTAAGCTTTTCAAACAAACAAAATAAGTCCTAGTTCAAAGTATTTGAAATGTTTAAGCATACGATTTTCTTATAAAAATCAATACAACAAACTTAAAACCTTTTAAGAGGAACTACGAGTTTTGAATTTCCCATTGCCTGAGGAATATGTAGGCCAAGGTTCAAAAACGTGTCAAACTCAAAATAATAAACAAACAATTTCTTTTCCTTTTGGTATTCATAACAGCAATAAACACACACTGGCGTAGATT
>CM038797.1:106041593-106098175 GCA_021764765.1 Vicia sativa | reverse complement strand
TGTGATGGTTGTCTGCGCTTCGGTTTTGTGACCCCTTTGATTCCTATAGTCACGCTTTGGTGTCTTGTAAACTAGGTTTGAATTTTGCTTTAGAACTAGTATTTTGCTTTTTCCGATGCTAGCTCTACTGATCGCTGTCGTGTTGTATGTTCTTGACCATAAATCTGCTATTGCTTTATCAATTGGCTTGCTCTACTGTTCAGTTGCCTGAACTGTGATATGTTGGTCCCTGGAAAAAATAAATGGCTTAATTGTCTTTGACATTTGTAGCTTCGTGCTTCCTACTTTCTACTTTTATTGTTGTACTTATATCTATAATGCTTTTGGGTTTTATCCCTATTGTGAACCAAATTGTTGTGATTTGCAATAGGTCATTTTCACCAATGATCCAAAATTTGTGAGCTGCTTGTAAATTCTGTGCCATCCTGTTAACTATGATGAAATTTCGAGTTTATTTCTCTTTGTGAACCAACTTTTGTTGTGATTTGTAGAAAACCTAGGCCAATGATCAAAACATAATTCCAATTGTATGAGGCTTAAATTAGTGCTTGAACATAATTGAAAAACCCCTCGCATTACGATTCTTGCTACCATCCCTAATGATGAGTTATAAAACAAATTGAAATACTTTTGTTTATGCTTGAATTAAGTTGCTAACCAATGTTCTTTTATGTTTCATGTAATGGTGAACAAGGCAAAGCAAATGTAGCTTGAATACATGATGGAAATCTTGAAGATGGAGAATAAAGAGATGCAAGAATGGAGATTTCGTTAGCATAGGATTTTTTTGTTAGAATTCACATTGTAACAATCCTAGCTAGAAATAACTTAGATTTAGCTTCATTTACATCTTTAGAAAATATGTAAAATCCTTACCAAACTTGTAAACTTGTGAAATGTCAATTCAATTGGAACTTTGTAATTCAAACTTAAATCGAATCTTGAATAAAAATGCCAAAATTGCACACTAATTTTGAACTCGTCATTATCTTGGAAATAATTGTATCCAAATGAATGTTGTAATAGTGATTCCATGTCCTAATTCCATGCCATAAACCAACCTTGGTAATAAATGGATAGAAAAAGGAAAAATGAACTTGTCTTGAACTTTTAATTCCCTAATATTTCCAAAAAGTTTAAGTATCCGAACGCTTCCAAACACCTAAAGATGATGGGAAAATGGAAGAACAATTCAATTAACAAAACTCAAACCGTATTTAGATCCATGAACTCAAATAAATCTCTCAAATTTGCTTGAATCAAATTCTTGAACAAAACCAATGCTCATAATCCAAGTATTCTTCACTTTCCATGATCGTCCACTCAAATCAAATCTTTCATCTATACCAAAATTTGATGGCCCCAAAAACTAAACCTTAAAAGATGAACAAGAGATTGTTGATTCTTCGTAACTCTTAAATCCCTCGGATTAATTGAAAATGAAAACATCTCCTATGGCTTATAACAATCATTGTGAGTCGCCTCAAGCCCATAATCATAACACCATTGATGGGAATGCATTTTACGTAATGAAATAATAAGGTAAATTTTGGGGTACCGATCATATCGAGGAGGCCAAGTGGTTATAACCACCTCTTAAACGCGCTTTGGACATGGAGGTGCCTAACGAAAACTACAAACAGAACAAAACTATTATGACCAATGAGATCAACCAAGTTGACCGGGAAGTTTCGCTCGATGTTGAAAGAGACCTGCATGGCTCCAATCAATCTCCTCGGAAACAAGTTATGGTCAAACGAGTCGATGGTATGAAGTTTATGTATGGAAACCTTAATGCCACCGAGGATGTAAACAAAGTGAAGAGCCTCGGTCCCTAAGATTACTCAAGACCTTAGCCCTACTCACGAGGTGTGCTATTTTGGCCCGAGGACTGTATGAGTATGGGGAAGCTGAATCCAAATATGCTAATTTAGAGAAAGAATCAAACGAATGTCGACAATGAGAATCATTAAATAACGCCAACTCACTTTTGAAGAACAAAGTATCTAAAATCAAGAGAAGGAGAAATCCTTGAGAAAGAGCTCGAAACCCTTAAGGCCACGGCCCAGTTGGCGCAGTTTGAAGGCTTTCGGAAACTCTTGTGCTAGTCTGAAATAAGATCCGAGAAGTCTCATTGGATGTTCTTAATGTCGGTGACTTAGCTTTTGACCAGGAAAAGACCAGTCGCCTTTGTATCTTGACATTGACATCTCTCGTTGTGGATTTCTTTAAGGAAATGTGGACAGATAAATTGGACCCGACAACGATGATGAAGGAACTATGAATGAGGAGCCACAGTTGACACCTTCCACCTTGACACCAACAAAGGACTTTAATTTCTTTTGTGTATTTGAACTGTGCAGTTTTGTTAGTCACTCTTTTGGTGGGTGCATTTTGTATAACTTTGACAATTTCTCACCGGCGCTTTAAATCGTTTTTGCTTAACTTGCACTTATTTTAAATTTTTACATGTTCTATATGTATTTGACATGTGCGAAAACAAGATTATGCCTGTATATCATCCCCTAGTCGAGTGGCTGCTCTAAAAATCCATAACGACTTTACATAAGAGGCACTTAGCTTGTTTTGAACATCTCATATAATCCAGAAACTTAGCCCCTGAGTCGACTATAAGGTCGACCGGAGTAGAAAGATTTAATGCTTCGGAAAGTTATATGAATACATTTGAGCAGATTTAACCAAGCACGTATTAAGCCAAATTGGAGATGCGACAATGTGTAGAGCCCGAACATGAAGTCGTGACATAAAGCCAATTTAAGAATGCAGCAAGATGCAAATCCCATGGCGGCTATGAAGCCGGCAAATACAAGAAACATTTATACTCTGAGGAATGATTCCAAAATTCTTGAATGGTGCTATATGAATAATCAAAGCATTCTTTTAAGTATGGGTGTTGAGCCAAATCTAGGTGGTAAAGGAATTAAAATCCATTATACTGAGCCTGATTATAGTGAAATGTAAAATTCGCTTTGAAAACCGACCAAGACAGAACTCGGCAGAAAGCTTTATTTATTTTGGAACAGATCCTCTGACGAGAATGAACCTTGGAGAGACACCGAGTTATGCTGGGGGAGCATCATTGAAATGATACTCGACAGGGAACCCATATGGAAAACGCAGAGTTTTAGAACAAAGCCCTTGACGAGGATGAACCTTGGCGGGACACCGAGTTATGACGGGGGAGCATCATTGAAATGATACTCGGTAGGGAACCCATATGGAGAACACAGAGTTTTGGAACAGAGCCCCTGACGAGGATGAACCTTGGAGGGACACCGAGTTATCCTGGGGGAGCATCATTGTAATGATACTCAGCAGGGAACCCATATGGTGAACGCAAAGTTTTGGAACAAAGCCCTTGACGAGGATGAACCTTGGTGGGACACCGAGTTATGCCGGGGGAGCATCATTGAAAGGATACTCGGCAGGGAACCCATATGGCGAATGCAGAGTTTTGAATAGAGCCTCATACTAGGATGAACCTTGGCGGAACACCGAGTTATGTCGGGAAGCATCATTGAAATGATACTCTCGGGAACCCATATGGCAAACAAGTACTTTGTTGGAGAACCATTGAGATGGAACTCATGTGAGCTTTATTACATCCTAGTTTCTCTTTACATAGACTAAATTTGTTAAGGTGCCTCATTAAAAACCTTGGTCGTTGCCTAGGAAAAGAGTACACCATTTATTACATCAACTTACAAAGTCTAATCTGAAATAAAGTCTAAGACTAGTTACATTCCAAGTCTTAGGTACTTTATTCCATCCAAAGTCAAATTGTAGGCTCCTCTTTCCATCTTTCTACAACTCGGAATGGTCATTCCCATTTAGGAGATGCTTCCCTTCTTCGTAGGATCGTTGACTTTTTAAGACCATGTCGCCTTCCTCGAAACCTCGTTGCTTCACCTTTAGATTGTATCTCCTATACCCTTTGTTTAGTTGCAATTTCTCTTACATGTACTACACTCCTTATTTCTTCCGAAAAGTTGGCCTCGACATTCAAAGCTTGGATGTTGACGCCCGCTCAAAATTCTCCGACGCCACATGGGCAAGCTAACTTCAATCGATCATAGCATCGCTCCAAACACCATTCTGAAAGGTATTTCCGGGTTGTTGAATGAATAGTGGTGTGATATGCCCAAAGGACCTCATGGAGACATTCCGCCCATAAACCTTTGGCATCGCTAATTTCTTTTTTGTATGCCCAAGATGACTTTATTAGCCGACTGCAAGGCCGTTCGCTTGTGGGTGCTCCATCGAAATAAACTTGTTGAAAATACCAAGCTCTAAAAATTCTACTACGTAAGAACTTGCAAACTGAGTTCCATTATCAGAAACAATGACCCAAGGAATTCCGAATCGGCAAATAATATTCCTCCAATAAAAGCGCCGAACTCTCTCTGCTGTTATCCGAGCTACTGCCTCAACCTTCACCCATTTAGTAAAATAATCTACCGCTACGATGAGGAACTTTAGTTGCCCGAGCTCCATAGGAAACAACCCCAGGATATCCACCCCCACTAATAAAACGGCCACGGAGAGAGTACAAAGTGGAGGAGTTTTTCCGACGTGTGGATAATGGGCGCAAACAATTGACATTTCAAACTGGAGTTAACAAAGTGTACGCAATCTTTCAACATGGTGGGCCAATAGTACCAGCCCAGAGTATTTTACTTGCCAGTGACCGACCACCTAAGTGATTCCCACACATACCCTCGTGCACCTCCTTCATCACTAGATTAACATCTTCTTCCGACACACATCGTAACATGGGGAAAGTCCTTCCCATTTTAAAAAGCTTATTATTCACAATGATATACCACAATGAAACTTTTTGATTCGCCAGCTTTTCTTTATTGTCGTGAAAACATCTTGTTGAAGATACTGGACAATTGAGTCATCCATCCTTTATATTCACCAATAGCAAACACTTATTCTTTTCGATGCTAGGCAATTTCATAGTCTCTTGAATAACAATCTTGTTCATTCCCGATCCTTTCAGACGGCGACGCCGCATGAAGATCGGCGCGAGCATTATCTTCTCCGGAATATGACAAATCTCAAAATCTTGAAACTTTGGAAAGTTGCAAAGCCAGATGGTTTTGTCTCGAAAATTCTACCAACCTGCCGACCATTAACTCGAGAATCAGCATGGACGAGCAAATGTGTTACTCCGACCTCTAAGGCCAATTTCATTCTAGCTATGACCGCTCAGATTCAGCACGGTTATTGCTAGTTTGTAAACAAAACGTAGAGAATACTCCAAAATAATATTGCCTAGACCCTCCGTGACTATCCGACACCACTTCCCTTTAGGTTGATGAGCCGTCACATAGAGAACCCATTTTGCCGACGCCTATCCTCGCTTTAAACTAATTCCACTACAAAATCATTGGGATTTTATGCTCGCTCAAGGAGTGAACTCGATGTCGCACGGAGAGTTCTACAACCCATGACACCATTCTCAGCCTAGGTCCAACTTCTTGAATATCTCGCTCAACTGAAAATTTGTTTTTACTTGGATTGGATGGCCTGAAAATAGTGCCTCAACTTCCACGCAGCTATTACCAATGCCAAAGGCTCGATCTTTGATACCTTAACCTCCCCATTCAACACCTTGTCGACGAATACACCGGCGTTAACCGGCTCCATCTTGGACCAACGCTAACAAATGGCAATGTCGAGACAGCCGATATAAAAACAAAGGAACATTATCCTTAGGTCTAGACAATCGATGGAGCTGCCAAGAACGCTTTACCTCGGACCGCTGCTCGCATGCTTCGATCCACTAAAATCATCCTTTCCCGATTGTTGTGAAGAAATAAATTGATTTATCTTTGACGCATAACAAAACCTAGACAGAGTTGCTAATCGCCGCTTAGTCGTTGAACTTCATGAACAATGGGACTCGCATGATGATCACGCTTGGCATTTATCCGGTTGGCCTTAATTCCTCGGTTGGTCAACATAAAGCCCATAAACTTGTCAGCTTGCACTCCGAACGTACATTTATCCGGATTCAAGCGCATGTTATACTTTCTTACTTCCGCGAAGGTTTCCCCTAGATCCAGGATATGCTTCCGTTCTTCAACTATTTTGACAACCATGTCATCGACTTAAACTTCAATGTTCTGCCCGATCTGTGGAGAAAATACCATATCCATAAGTCTTTGATAGGTTTCTCCAGATTCTTCGTGCCAAACGACATCACCCCGTAGTAATAGTTGCTTTGATCTGTCATGAAAGTCGCTTTCGAGCATCCGCTGGATTCATCCCGACTTTATTATACCCGTAATAAGCATCTAAGAAACTCAACAAACGAAAATTAGAAGCAATGTCTATTAACCGATCAATGTGAGGAAGTGGATAAGGATCCTTTGGACACGCCTTGTTAAGGTCCATAAAGTCAACGCACATCCTCCATTAGCTAGTTTTCTTTTAACCATCACCACGTTAGACAACCAAGTCGGTATTGACTTCACCAATGAATCCGACTCTTAGCAACTTGTCAACCTCTTCTACAATTGCTTTCCTTTTCTCCTCACCACTCTTCCTTTTCCATTGTGACACGGTCTTTACGCCGATCAAGATCCAGTGGTGGCACATAACGCTCGGGTTTATACCAGGCCTATTTGAAGGCTTCCAGGCAAAAAGATCAATGTTTCTCCTTAGAACCTCAATTACCTCTACCTCCTCTTCCGTGGTCATCTGAGTACCAAGGTGGGTAATTTCAGATGACTGAGAACCAATTTGAACTTACTTTGTCTCCTCCTGGGGAACCAGACTATCTTCGTGAGGATCTTCCCTAGGATGATATCAACCACGTTTACCTTGTGGTCTTCCAACTCCTCAGCCGGAACTGACTTCCGCTTAATTTTCATTCTATCCTTGTAACATTTCAGGGCTAACCCTTGGTCTCCCCAGACTATTCCGACTCGGAATTCTCCCAATGGATACATCATAGTAAGATATAGTGTTGATAGGGCCGCCTCCAACGCATTGAAAGAAGGGCATCCAATAATAATGTTGTATGGAATGGTGCATTCACTAACAAGTACCAAACACGAACATCTTTAGCATTCTCATCAGATCCAAATATGGTCAACACCGGAGATGGCCTAGAACCTGCACTTGCTCCCAGAAAAGCCTCACCAAGGTTCCACTAAAGGGCAGAATTCCTTGAGTCAAAGTCCATTCCTTTGAAATCCTCCCAATACATGATGTCAGCGGAGCTACTTGGGTCTACCAGACCCCTCTTGACTCCCCAATATTTGATTTGTACTTCAATTACCATGGGATCATTCTCATGTGGCAAAATTCCTTTAGCATCCTCCCGAGAAAAATCCACAACCCCGGATCACTATCATGGACCGAATCGAGTCACCAGACACCCGGGTGTACTCTCTTCGAGCTGAACTAGTGGAACCTTATCTGGAAAATACACCAGAGATTGTATTCAAGGTGTGCCATGTAAGCCTTGCCTCCTGAACCTCTTCGACCGCCTTCCCTTTCTTCTTTGAAGGTGATCTAGAGGTGTCACCTCCCTTAGGTGGCATACTACGTTTTCCAGATTGATCCTTATTGTCTTTGATGTAGGATGAAAGCTTGTCTACCTAAATCATCCATTTTATCTCCCGACGTAAGGCCGTGCAGCCTTCCATTGAGTGTCCCCGAATTCTATGATAGGCACACCACGCCTCTGTATCTCTGCCCGTCACTACGTTCATTGACCGAGGTCTCCATGGGACGGTAAACAGATTCAAATGATTCACATCCTTCCAGATGTCCTCCCTCCTTACATTCAAAGGATTAAAGGTCTCATCTAACCTACTCGAGTGGCGAGGTGGCTGTTGAGACCGCCTTTCCCGGGGGAGCTCCTTTGAAGGTGGATTATCCCGAGAACGAGCTCATTGTCCAGCGCCTTCATCTCGGCCTTCCCTTTCTTTAGCATCTTGGCCTCTTCTCCATGTTGCTCATCCATGCTTTAGCCGTTTCGGGCCGTAGACTCCACTACGCCAAAACGAGTTTTGAAGCACTATATAGACAGCGCTATGCCAAAGCGCGCTATAGCTATCCGTAAAATTAAAATACTTTAGACAATACTGCTATAGGCCTTATCAAAGGCAACGCTTTTTGCCCAAGCTACCGCCAGGGTTTTAAAAATAAAAATAAAAATTAGTATAATACCGCTAAAGGGTATGCTTTTGACAGCGCTTAAAAGCTGCTAAAGGTCACTCTAAAGTGCTGCTAAAGATCCTGTTGCCGAAAGCGCTCAAAGGTAATATTTTACAGCTTGAAAGCGCCTGCCTTTGTTAATTAAAAGATTTCTTAAACCCTAAATTGAAAATCGCCTGCATCTCGTTCTCACGAAACCCGCCTGCACCCGCACTCTACTGTTCATCTTCTTCTCCACAAACTCCTTCTGTCCTCTGTACGCCCTCCTTCCGTCCATCCTCCATCACTCACAAACTTCGTCCGTCCAACCCTAGAATCGCTCCTCTTCATCTTCTTCTCCAACTCGTACGAAACGAAACCCCAGCCATCTTCTTCTTCTTGAAATTGCTGCTCTCAACAGTGTTCCGATAGTTGATTCCAAGCTTTTCTTCTTCGCATTGATAACAACAACAGGTCAGTTATTCTTGTAAAATTGATACCGGATAAGTGCTCGATAGGCTGTTCTGGTTGCTTATTTTCTGGTTGTTCTGATAGGTTGTTCTGTTTCCACCTTTTGCATTCTGTTGATTCCATTTGCTTATGGTTTTGGTACCATTTTCAATGTTAGTTCCCTTTCTTGTTTAGGTTGATGAGCAGATACTTTAGTTATTAGTAATAAGATATAAAGGCATTAAACTATACATGTGTTGAACTAAAATATTCCATATATTTGGTTACATGAGCAGAAGGTACCTGCTAGAGTTTGAAATGTAGCAAAAAGAGACAATTGTAACTGCCAGAATCTGGAACCAACAGAATCCAATTACTAGTTGACAAATATAACATCTTAAGTCCTAACCATAAGTGTAGTTGACTATAGGTCCAGTCTACAAACCACTATACTAAATGTAAAACACAAGTAATAAAGTTACACAAATATACTTCTAATATCTACATATCTAATATAGGGATGAAGAGTTAAAGACTAAGATATATCCAATTACTTGGAGAATGGAGTAATATGAATATAAATATTAATGTCCTATTAATACTTCAATTGCCAATTCATAATTTATACTTATTAATTATATCAATATTTGTTGCATGAACTTCATTATACTTCTTTGTCATATTCCTTGAGGAAGTTAACAACATACCTCACTACTACACTTGTATTTGTTAGATTCATAAAGAAACCAAAGATAACATTTCAATAATCAAACATCTTGATGGAAGACTTTGATTTTAGTAGTTACCTTATTCAATTCATCAATATAAGTTGCACGAACTTCATTATATACTTGCCATGTTCCTTTATGAGGTTAACATACCTACACTTTTGCACTTTTGTTTGTTAGATTCATAAAGCACTCAAAGTTAACAAAATTATTCAAAATGCTTCATCAATGTTTACTTCAAATAGACCTTAAATCATCAATTAAATTTTGATGTGAAATTATAGGACTGAAAGTGCAAAGTGAATGTCCCTACTAAATTTAATGTCCCTATTAAATTTTGATGTGAAATTATGTGATATGCTAACAACATCTCTGACCTTTGTTGCTAATATGTACTATGTATTAACTTCCGTGAAAGCATCTATCCCATTTATGTAGCAATGGTTATTCTAAAGAGGACACATAAAATTATAGAACCTATAAAAGATGGGTTAAAATATGTAGGACATGTATGCATGTGCATGCCTTAAAACTCATGTTATTTCCATGTTCCTAGCTACTCTGTCCTTTCTAAAATAATAGTTGAATTATTATGAGATCAATAATTAGTAAAAGAACATATCAAATATCTAAAGTGCTATGTGAAACTTATGCTACATATCTACTCCTTTCAACCACATGAATTTCCTATTGAAAACAACAAATCAAATAAGTATTATGTTTAGATCTATAAACTAAGACATTCCTAATTTGGTTAGATATTATTATACCATTTTGTGCCCTAATTAGTGTTTTTGTTTAACTTACATAATAGTTAAAACCATGAATAAAAAATGGATGTGTCGATCGATTGTCAAAAGAGTACGAGAAACGGGTATTAGAGTTCAGTTTGTGAACACGCCAAGACCCGAATAGAATGAAATGTCCTTGCTTGTTGTTATGTGGGTCGGGTTGACGCAGATGGATGGAAATCGACATCGATGCGGAATTGATCGGGTTATACGTGTTGATATTTCATGGTGAGAAAAGCATCGAGAATGTTGAACCGGGGTGAAAAGTAATGCGACCTATGTTTCGCACGACAATGCCACGGATACATATGATTGTGATCGAAAAAGATTATGTACACTTGAAGAAGATCTTCAGATTGTCCCAAATGTTTGAGAGGTTGGAGGCGATGTGAGAAACCGTTGTATAAAGATTGTCCCAAATTCACAAGATTGTCTCATGTATTAAAATTGTACAACTTAAAGGCAAAACGGATGGTCGATAAAAGTTTCACAGAGTTATTAGCCCTTTGAGAGATATGCTTCCCGAGGATAATGTTCTTCCTAATCGAACCTACGAGGCCAAAAAATGTTGTGCTCTATTGGCATGAGCTATGAAAGATACATGCATGTCTAAATGATTGCATTTTGTTTGAAACGAATATGCATCGTTGAATGCATGCCCTAAGTGATTTTTCTCGATATAAGAAAAATTATCTCCAACGAAAGTCTTATGTTATTTTCCTATTATTCCGAGATTTAGACGCATGTTTCAGAGTGAAATCGATACTAGACACTTGACTTGGCATGCAGATGAAAGAATTATCGATGGAAAGTTTCGACATCCGGCAGATGCACCCCAAAGGAAGAAAATTGATAATGATTATCCCGATTTTGGAGGAGAAACAAGAAACCTCGTTTGGCATTATCTACGGATGGAATGAACCCGCATGGTCTTCAAAGTATCTCACATTCCACATGGCCTGTGATTCTTATGATTTATAACCTACCTCCTTGGCTATGTATGAAGCTCAAGTACATGATGTTGTCTATGTTAATTTCTGGGCCTAAACAACCAGGGAATGACATAGATGTATACTTGAAACCTTTAATCGAAGATTTGAATATTTTGTGGGAGAACGGAGTGGAGGTTTATGATGGATATAGGAAAGAAAATTTCAATTTGAGGGCGATGTTGTTTGGCACAATTAACGATTTTCCAAAGATATGGAAATTTATCCGGTATAGCATTAAAGGTGAAAAGCGTGTCCTGTCTGTGAAGATGGAACCGATACGATTGAAACTTTGTCAAGAATGTCTTCTCGATCATCGAGATTCTTAAATTCTAAACATCAATATCGTGGATGGAGAAAAGCGCTCAATGGAGATACCGAACAACGAGTGCTCCGCCCGGATTGACAGTGATCAAATTTTTGAAAAGGTGAAAGATGTGAGTATTCATTTGGCAAACCTTTGCACATAAAGTTGTCACTGTGGGTGGAAGAAAGGTCAATTTTTTTGAATTTCCATATTGGAAATCTTTGTACGTAAGACATTTTCGATGTTATGCATATTGAATTAAATGTATTTGAAAGTGTTATTGGTATGTTACTCAATATAAAAGGAAAGTCTAAGGATGGCCTTAAAGCAAGGAGGACATGGTAGAGATGGGAATAAGAACCAATTAGGACCCGTGAAGAAAGGAAGACGCATATATCTACCAATTGCTTATACTCTATCTAGAAAGGAAAATAAAATATTGTGTAAGTTTCGAGTGAAGTTAAAGTTCCGAAGGTTACCCTCGTGACATTAGAAGACTCGTGTCCATGAAAGACCTCAAGTTAAAGAGTTTGAAGACACATGATTACCATGTCATAATGGAACATTTTCTACCAATAGGTATACGCTCTATTTTGCCGTAAAAAATAAGAAGCTATAACTAAATTGTGTTTTTCTTCGTGTCAATTTGTAGTAAGGTGATCGATCCCGAGATCTTACCAAGATTACAAAAAGAAATAGTTATTACTTTGTGTGACCTTGAAATGTATTTTCCTCCATCATTTTTGACATTATGGTACATCTTGTTGTTCATCTTGTGAAAGAGACACAATTATGTGGACCAAATTTTATATGAAATGGATGTACCCGTTGAACGTTATATGAAAATATTAAAAGGGTACATGAAAACCGAAGTCGTCCAGAGGTTGTATCGTTGAGATATGTTGTTGAGGAAGCGGTTGAGTTTTGTATCAATTTTGTCCAATGTGCAATCCATTGACTCCCCAAATCTCATTTTTTCGAAAAAAAAGAAGGTAAAAATTAATTGAAATGAAATTGTGATGATCAAGGGATGAACGGATCAAGTGCATTTGTATGTTCTCGCATAATGACAATGAGGTTGAGCCGTTTGTTGAAATGCACAAGGCTATACTCAAGGTGAGAATCAAAGTAGAAATAAAATTGATAGTACGAGCACAATCAAAGTTTTATACAATGGTTTAAGGATCATATATATTCAAAGTTTCATTCAGATCTCGCTCAATATCGACAGGTTGAGATGTTTGGCATATGGTCCAAGTTCGATTGTGTTCTCTTATAGAGGATACACAATTAATGGATACACATTTTATACCAAAGAACAAGATGAGAAAAGTACTATGCAAAATAGTGGTGTTACGGTTGTAATAAGCAATGCACATTTCTAGTATGAAGGACTTAAACCCCAAATATGAAAATCTATCATATTTTGGGGTTATCAATCACATGTGGGTGTTTGATTACGAAGTTTGATTCCTATCTTTGATTGCAAGTGGGTACATAGTAGTGGCATACGAATGGATAAGTCGTGGTTTTTGCAAGTGGATCTTAATAGGGTGGGGTACAAAGATGAGCCTTTATTCTAGCCTCTCAAGCTAAACAAGTGTTTTATGTCACGGATTCAAGAGTACGAAATGGTCTAGTGCTTTTATCTAACAAAGATTGATGATAAAAGTGTAGATCAAGGTGATGTTGATGTTGACAATGAGTCGATATTAGAAACGATCGAGATGAAAATACTAAAGGATGAAACATATATTAGAAAAGATCATGATGAGGGAATTTGGATCAATCCTCCGTCCGCTGCTCTTAAGAGACAAGTAATTCACAATCCAACCAAGAAAAGAGAGATGTTAGTGAAAGAGGTAATATATATTCCTCCATTCTTGTTAACACTTAGCAAACTTCTAATAAATGATATATTTTTCATTTTATATACTCAATTGATATTTGTCATTTTATATACCAATAGATATTTGGAATTATATATTTGGAATTAAATATTTGTCATTAGATACTAATGTTTTTCGATTACAAAGTTAGATGGAGTAACGAGGAGCACCTACATGATGATTCAATTAATGATGGAGACAATGATGGAGGAAAATCCAGAAGGGAGGAAAAGAAATTAAAAGAGGAAAAACTATTATGAAGAATATTATTCGTGATAGAGATAGAGGTATAAAATACGATGTGCATTGAGTACAATCGCCAATTAATTGAGCCTAACGGTTCTAAATTGACAAGTTACATTGGTACAATTGTAAGGAGAGAAATACCAATAACTTGTGATGAGGAGAGATGATACTGGATGATGCTAAACAAAATCTGGAGTGAGATACAGTACTTTTAATTATGTCTTTAAATTACAATTATGTACTTTAAATTATGTCTTTAAATTACTTATACTAACGACTTTGTGTATGTTTTTTGTAGAGGTCTTTCAACATTGATGACACAAAAAAATATTATTGTCTTGGATTGGCCGGCAAAATACTTAGAGGGTTTAGAACATATTTAAACATAAAATATCTTAGAGATGCCGAAAATTGTTTTGTTGATGCAGAGCGTCCAATGTAATATGAAGATGTGATTTCACTTAAAGAATGAGATGTTTTAAAGACAAACGGAAACCTCAAAATTTTAGAGTGTAAGTGACGTAAATCGTCAAAGAGCATCATCTCCGGCATATCCATACAAAAAGGGACGTTTGGGATATGCACGATTAGAACAAAAAATAGTAAATATTTACAAATTGCAATGATATACTTGTTCATCAAGAGTTATAACTGAGCTTGTTTTTTGTGTTAATGTGTAGTTAAAAGAGGAGAATAGTTTCAAACATCTCTTTCGAGCATGTTTGTGGAAGGCTGCCCTGGGTAAGGATGGAGTTCTTAAAGAAGATGTACAAGAAATTTTTGAAAAATGCGTAAGTATAACATTCATTCCAATTAAATCAAAATTTTATTAACATATAATATTCATGTTTTTCCAATATTCATATGCATTTTGTGAGATTCTCATGCCTACATCTCCACCAGATGATTGCAGAGCATACTTAGTCGAGCATTAGATGTTCGTGAGTATTCTGTCGTGAGGGGTAAAGGACATAGGGTTACTCAAGCTCCTTGAAAAGAACAACCCAAAGACAAAATCTGCAAGCAATAAAGAACTGCAGCAAGGTTGAATGCATTAGAAGTGAAGTTCTTGAATTGAAGGAAAAGCAAGACAGACTAATCGAAAGGGAATCTTCGGTGTTAAAGAAACTAGTGACATAGCTAGTGTCAATTGTGCTCTTAAACCAAGTATTCCCGAGGTAATTTATATTATTTAATTAGTGTAATTTATTTAACCGACATATATACACATTAACGATGTCATATTTATTATTGATTTTAGGGCATTTCACGTTGTCAACTCTTTTAGAGACACCAACTTATCGCATGGTTGGCAAGGGAAAAGTCCATAACACTCAGGGAGAAGTACTTCATCATAAACCGCTCCCTTCTGGATATTTGAAAGTGTCAATTGATATTGCTTTAGAGGAGGGTGCATTATTAACAATCCCAGATGAAGTTTGGATGCAACATTGGTAGGAGAGGCAATAGAGTTTGTTGCATGGCCGCCAAGACTCGTTCGCATAGATGATGAGGTATAATTAAAATTGTTATGAACCTTTTAGTACTCAAATTTTTTACGTTCGTTTTACTTACATTTTTTTGCATGGTGATGTTAGACTCCTACAAAACCCAAACCAAAAGATAAAGGGATTACACGACCAATGGAGTCAGTGGCATCAAAAAAACAGGTACAACACAATTATATGATATTTATGCTTAGATAATGTTAATTTGTCATCCTATACTTGACCACTCTAATTTTATGATATTTAGATTATTCCTGCCAAAGAGATTGAATGAAGTAGAGAAGAGTTCAGAATTAGCAACATTCCCACAGAAATAAAGGGTGTTGCTAAGAGAACCGGTGCTAGAAAGAAAACTACTTCATAGTATAGGTCGTGCCTTCAGACATATATAAGCTTCACAACTATTTCCCAAGGTGGTACTTCTCTTGTACCCCTGGATGAAGGGATTTATGGTTCTCAAGGCATGACAGCAATTGGTATGGAGGATTTGGAATAAGTTTTTGGACACTTGACATTAAGCATGGCTGTTATCAATACATACATCAGGTATACTCCAACCAACTTTGTTTAATTAATTGCTGAATTTATTTACTCATTTCAATGAATAATTAATGTTAATGATGTTTTTATTTAAGGTTTTTGTGTGACAAGTTGATTCGCCCGCGTGGATTGGAGTCCAGATTCACTTTCATAAATCCCAACGTTTTTACGCAGGGTCAATCATCTCAAAACCAGATGAAGTAATAGCATTTGTACTCAGTTTATTTATGGCCAGCAAAGATACAGAAAAATTGTTCTTTTTACCATATAATACTGGCAACAAGTAAGATTTTCATTCTAAATTTCCTCTATTAAATTTTTTCGTTTTTTAACATTGTGTAGAAAATTTCCATCTAACCTTTGTTTAATATTCTAGTGGACACTGGTTATTGGTTGCAATTAATCCTGTGAGAGAAATTGTATATTATCTGGATTCATTGGGCAATGATTGGACAACATACCCATATGAAGAAGACGATTGACACGTAAGTGAGATTGTTCTAAAATATTCCTGTATATTTAATTATTTATGTGCGATAATTCTAAATATTCGTTATTATTTTATTATAGCATTCTACAAAGTTTTCGAGCACAAAGAGGTATTCAAGTACCAAGGAGTAGTCAACAATATTTCTTGGATCAAAGTGGATAGATTTTCCCAATCTTGATAATATAGCGATGATACTTGATAAACAAGTTAAGGTGTATATACTGATGTATATCCGTATTTTTTCCATGTGTAGTGTCTCGTCAACTCAATAGTGTAGATTATGTTATTTTATGTTGAGGTTTATGAAAGAAACTATTCTTTTGGACCGATTAGAGATTCCATCCACAGATGAATTTCTAACTTTGGAATTATTTTAATATTTCTCATAAAATGACTTAGTATTTTAATTAAATCATACTATGTTATATTATTATGTAGTACTTTGATGAATTCAAGGTGCTTATTACTCAAAAGATCAATTGATGAACTTATGGAGGATTGGTGCCAATTTGTTATGGAGTTGAGAGTTTTATTTTAAGGTATAACTTTGAGTTTTGAGAATATAATATATGTCATAGTTGTGTTGTTTTTTTTGTTATTTGTAACTTGTATGAATTTCGATTTTTTGATTTTGTTTCGTGTTATATATAGTATCGATGTAGAAGATATAGTTATTTTGTAAAGAAATTTTGATTTTGTTTCATTATTGTATAAATTAATGTTATTGATGTATATATATATTGTGCAAAAAGGATTGAAGATGTGTGTTGACGTATATTGATGTTGTTATAATATTGTTTCATTGTTGTATATTGATGCATGTTGTTGTTTAAAATGTTATGTTGAAGCTATAAATTCTGTTGCAAACATGGTGAGATTATATTAAATAGAAAAAAAATTCGGCAACATTTTTTTTTAAATGAAAAAAAAATTATATTAAAAAAATAATAAGGAAAAGCGCTACTAAAGGGGGGGGGGGGAATAGACAGCGCTTTTAATGAGAAGTGCTGTCTAAAGTGATTGAAAAAAAATATATATTAAAAAATAATAAGGAAAATAGTCTGTTGGGGAGAATAGCTGCTTTTTAATGAGAAGTTACTGTCTAAAGTGATTGAAAATAAAATATATTAGCAAGAATAGACAATTTTAAAAAGCGCTGTCTAAAGTTCCACATTAAAAGCGCTGTCTGAAGTGTAAGCGCTAAAGGGGTACTATAGTAGCTCTTTGTTACTAGTGGGGGTACCTATAGCTTTGAAATTACATACTGCCTATACCTTTAGCAGCGGGGTTTTAGCAACATGGCGCTGTTAAAGGCCCAAGAGCTGTCTAATCCCTTGTTTGGCATAGTGCTTGTTGAATTTCCAGACGGAGTCCGTGGCTGGAACGCACCACGAAGATTTCGATCGTGGGAAACCTTTATGATTTCTTCATTAAATCGCGCCATATAGTCCCTTAATGATTCTCCGGTAGGTCTCGACTCCAAAAGCGAGGTATTTGCCACCTTGGCGATGCATTCATCGAGAATTGCTGAATTATTTTCTTGTTGAAGTCTTGATAATTGATCATTGAGAGCGGAGGCAAGTGTACCATCTCAACACGGATTCTCTGAAAGTGTCACCATAAGCTTGAATTTTAAAGAATCACCCCTATCAAGGCCATGGTATTATTAGTTGAGATGTTATACCCTGCGGTCTCTGTTTTACCGTCACACGTCACGTAACAAGAGGTTTAAAGGTTTCTAGGACTTGGTCGTCCTGATGGCTGAAATGCAGGTTGTGGCTCTAAAAGCTCTATCTCTTGTTTTCAATTTCTTCTTGGCTCCGTTGTTGGCGAGCCCGAACGCTATCCCTGAGAGTGTCGTTGTGTTGACGTAAGTCATCGATCGCCAACAAATGCCAAGTCCGGCGGTGGATCATTTTCGTGTGGTGGACATTGTTTTTGTAATTCAAATATGGTGGCTTGGGAATGTTTTACCGAGGCCCTCAGTGGGTGCCAAATGTTCTTGCTAGAATATTTATGTGAGGATGTTTAGGGATTCGAGCTCAAGTGAAGGATACTTGTGATCAAAGCTATATATATTGCTTACCTCTACTGGAGCCCTATTCATAGAGGTGCCAAAGACGCCGAACTACTTCCTATAACTGCCACGCCTTCATCAATCATAACTAAGAAGCACATCGCCGCAACCTCCTACCGTCACTAATTATCATGAACAAGATAACGGCGCCATCAGGCTTAATGAGGCGTTACATCTTTAAAGGAGTCGACTTGGTCAGTAATCCTCCGAAGTCGGGGTGTCTTCCCGATGAGAACCTTACCTTCGACCGATTTAGTCATCGATCGAATGGGTACCTACACATCCTCCACCGACTAGTCATGCCCAAGATCTAGACTATGTAGTCGGAGCATAGACATACCTGGGTAATAGATTTTTGTATGTACAATACCATTGGTGGAAACAAATATTTTGTTTCGCTTGTTAATGAGTAAAGTCAAAGTTATGGATCTATATGATAAAAGGAAAGGATGGAGCATTAAAATCTTTAAGAGATTCAAAATACTTGTCGAAAAACAGAGTGAGAAGAGGATCAAAGTTCTGCGAATAGATGGAGGTGGCTTTGAAGACTTTTGAGAAAAACATGGTGTAGATAACGAGGTAACTACTCCTTATATGCCTCAACATAATGGAACATCATAAAGAAGAAATAGAACCATATTAGATATGGCGAGGTGCATGCTGAAGCAGAAGAATTTGCCAAAATCTTAATGGGGTGAAGTTGTTTCGACTGCAGTTTATATATTGAAAATATGACCTACCGAGATATTAAATAACAATGTTCCTGAAGAAGTATGGAGTAGAAAACGAACATCAGTGAGTCATCTGAAGTTGTTTGGCTCTATGTGTTACAAGCATGTTCCTGATGCGAGAAGAACAAAGCTTGATGACAAGCGTGAACCTATGATTCTGGTAGGATATCATAAAACTGGTGCATACAGGTTATTCAATCCAAATAATGAGAAGAATGTGTTAAGTCGAGATATTGTGATTGGTGAAAAAATTTCCTGGGGTTAGAATTCGAACGATGCAATTAACAAGCCATTAATGATATATGAATTCGATGAAGAAACTAATGAAGTCGAAGAAATTGCTAATATTCTAGTCGAAGTCGAAGTAGTTGCTGAAATTACCGACAATATCAAAGTCAAAGAAGGTATGGATGAAACAAGCCAAAGACCTCAAAGAAATAGAGTTCCTCCAACAAGACTTCATGATTATGAAGTGGTCGGTGATGATGAAGTCACGTCAGATGGAGAATTAGTTCGTTTTGATTTACTTGCATGTGTTAAACCAATCAACTATAGCGAAAATTTGAAGATTAACAAGTGAAATTAGCTATGGTTGAAGAGTTATAGGAAATCACACATGGGAGTTAGTCGAATTCATTACATATAAAAGTTATCAAAGTAAAGTGGATGCTCAAGATGAAATACAATGCAAATGGGTCGATATCAAGACATAAAGTAAGATTAATAGCTGAGATTTTCTTCAAATAGAATGACTCGACTACTCTAAAGTATTTGCTCCATTAGAAAGATTGAGACCATCGACTAGTAGTAGCATTGGCATGTAACCAAGGTTGGTGGACATTTCATTTAGATGTGAATCAACATTTCGATTGGTTCCTTAGACGAAGAGGTATATGTCACCCAACAAGAAGATCAACTCATACTTAATGGAATGGATGTGTCAAATGCAAATCAAAGCATGGTGTCTATGTTCAAGTTATAGCACAAGGTATAACAATCATTTGCTTATATGTCAATGACTTGCTAGTAATTGAAATAGCTTGGAGAACTTGTCAAAGTTCAAAGAGATGATGATGAAGGAATTTGAAATTTGGATATGGGAAAATTGGCTTATTTCCTAGGCATGAAACTTCAAATGTCGAATCAAGGTATGATGCTACGCAAAATAAGTACATCAAAGAGATACTCAAGAGATTTAGAATGGATGATTTGAATCCTGATCCTCACCTATCAAAACAAATGAAGTTGGAGAATAATGGAGAGGAAGACAAAGTCGATGTAACTTTGTTCAAGCAAATTGTGGGATCTCCGAGGTATGTGCAACAATGACCGATATAGTTTTCGCAGGGATTAGTGAGCAAATAAATGAGTGAACTATAAGGGTGAAGAATCTCGAGATACTTAAAAGGATCGATAAGCCATGTAATACTATTTCGACAAGATTCGAAAGTAAAGAAGCTACAATTAATTATTTTTGGATGTCTTGATGTGGAGATAAGGAAGATCGAACAAGCACAACTAAATATTTCTTTCAAGTATTTGGTGCCCGAATCTTGTGCGCTAAAACCAACCTATGGTGGCATTATCATCGTGTGAAACTCAATATATAGCAAGATCCTATGATGCATGTCAAGCAATTTTGATCAGATATGTACTTGAAGAAATGGAGCTCAAGTGAAGAAATCTCTAGTGTTGCAAATGGACAATAAGTTAGACATAAATTCCATGAATAATCCAGTTTACATGAAGCAACCATATCAAAGCTAGGTTTCACTTCGAGGGAAATGTAAATTGAGGTGAACTTAAAGTTAGGCATTGCTCAAGTGAAGCACAAATGACAAACATCTTCATCAAATGATTAAAGATCGATATATTCCCTAATTTGAGAAATAAATTAGAATAGTTCGGATCGACTATGATTAGCGAGGTCGACAACTTGGATTACGGGGTATGTGGAAATATTATATTTGATTAGATTATATTTAACATTTAAATATAATCCAGTTGTTATCACATGATCCTTGTTGTTTATTGTAACGTATTGATGTTATGGTTTTTCGTTATATGTGAGTCCTTTATGTTAACTAAGCTTGCATCGCTGACCTTTTATAAACTCCTTTTCAAAAAGTCAAGTGACACTAATAGTACGATTATGTCATAAATGTCAAAATAAAGTAGCATAAATGTCAATGAAAAGCTATTAACATAAATGACACATGTAGCTAAAACAACATAAATGATCAACTGTTACAATTAAATAACTTAAAGAATCTTGAGGATAATTTATCCTATAATTTAAGTTGTATATGTCCAAATCTAATTAGGTTAGATATAATAGTTACAATGTATCCTAATTTTTACAATACAATTTCAAATATAATAAAACTCTTATTTCTTTATTATTTTCTTTATCTCTTCATTAAAATTATCTTATACACTAATATATTATTAGAATTTGTGTAACTAAAGAGAGATACAAACATTCATATTGTTACGGTAACATATAGACAATCAAATATCATGTATTTAAATAATAAGAAATATGTTAGACATATTATAATTTTAAAAAAGTTAAATATAATAAAATTAATTTAAAATTTTAAAATATTAAATATTAGTGTTTTAAAAAAATACTTATATAAAAACTTCTTAACATGTGTCCACATGAGCACATCTTAGTTAAAACATTTCAAAGTAATGGGTCATTTGATTGCGTGTGGGAAAGAATAAAGCGATATTACCCGTATTATATAGACAAAAGAACACGCTTGTAGAAATTTGTGTGGCATGAATGGATCTCATGTAATATGGAATATATTAAAAAAGATATATCACCAATTGTCAAAAATATGCCAACCGTATCAAATCAAACCTAATTTCATTTCATTTATCATATTGTTAGTCTTGTGCCGTATCCACGTGGGAATCGTTGGTTCAATCACCTATAATTCTTTTCAAAAAGGGCATTTTCATATTGGCATATGGTATAAGAGCTTCTTGATAGTTGATATGCTATTTTGATGCTTACAGAATATAGTATTATTTATGAAATAATGACAAATAATATGCTATTTAATCCAAAGAGAGGACTCATAGCTATAAAGTTTGGAAAAAGGTTATAGATTTAGAGGCTAAAATGATTGGGATAATATCTTGTCTATTTGATAGCTATAATTCATCTACTAGTGCAAACTAATTATTCTACAATTGACTTCTCGTTACATTGTACTGATGTTGAAAGTAACCTAGTGGGGTTTTTTTACGTGGATTGTTTTTATTCGACCTAAAAGTGAATTTTTACATCAGTTTTGAAACTAAACAAGGTAAAAGATGAATTTATTTTTGTTGAAAGTGTAATTTCATATGTCAAAATAGGTTGTTTTTCACATAAAGTATGTCAAAAACTTTAGTCTATCAAGTTATAAGTAATTGTCAAAGTATTGAAGTAGATTGCTGAAATATTAAATTAGATTTGATTATTTAATATTTAAATATAACCAAAGTTCAACTAGGGTTGATATAAATAGTTTATCAGATCATTATTGTGCAATTCAAGTCCTACTAGAGTTGTATATAAATAGTCGAGTCTCAGATTATTTGTGTACTCAATACAAACCATTATTTTCTTTATTATTCTCACTTTCTCTCCTCACTAAAAGTGTCTCACACACTAACAAATTGGTATCCAGAGCTTTTGGTTATTGTTCTTGATCGAGTTTTCAAGAATTTCACGTCAGAGATCGTGTTTCCAAGGCAAGTGAATCAACTGCTGCGAAGATGGCTAGTGATAAGGGCATTCTAAATTTTCTTTCAATGCTTGACGGCAAGAATGGATCTGATCGAAAAACAGATGCAATCTTTGTTTGGCTTCCATGAAACCCTAGAGGTGGTTATCGACGGTGTTCGTGCGCTGGCTGCAAATGCAACTGAAGCACAGAAAAAAGCCCACAATGAAGTCAAGAAGAAAGATTGCAAGACTGCTTATTGCATTCAGACGGTTGTTGATGTTAATTTCAACATAATCTCTCATGTTGAAATGACGAAGGTTCTCAAGTTACAAACCTTGCCCGATAATCACAATTTAGTAAAACAAAATTCCATATAATGTCATGCTTACGGAAGAACATAATTCAATTAATCATGAAAAGTAACATGTTCTACACAACGGTTATTCTCAAAACTTGGATAAGTTCAAACCAACAAAATTCAAAGGTCTCGCCTTGAGAAAACAAACCATTATCCAAGCAAACTTCAAAACAGATAGAGTTTACTAATGACTCTAAATAAGCTGCCTCTGTTACAAATCGTGAGCATGACACCGACACACGATAAAATAAAATCTAGCTCACGAGCCATCCTCACTAACTCCTAAGCCGCTAAAGCTTCAATTTGAAATCATCAAAGTAAGGGTGAGACTTCATCATAATTAAAATGCATTATAAATTCATCAAAACAATGAGTTTATAAGTTATTAGTCCACCCTATTTAGCATAATTAGATCTACTTCACAACACAAGTCATAAATACATCACACACAACAACAAGACTATAACACTGAAACCATCCTATCATGTTATAATCCATACAAATGCGATGCAAGACTCTATGCATGTGATACGATAGTGAACTAAATTCACATATTGTTCCATATCAACTCGGACAAGATTAACATCTATTCCATTCCAACTGACATATAAAACCTCACCGCCCATTCTAACTCAAGAATACCAACTCACTAATTTCACACAATGGGAATTAGTTACGACCAATGTATATGCATGCACATCAACAACATGTAACATTCAACACATGATATCAACAACCATCATGAATATATAACCTCAACAACAACACATGATATTAACAACCATCATGAATATACAACCTCAACAACAACACATGATATCAACAACCATCATGAATATACAACATCAACAACAATACATGATATCAACAACCATCATTAATATACAACATCAACAGTAATATAGCATACAAGCATCAACCTACATCCAATTCATCAGTACAATAACATACTAGTTTTCCCCACCAAATACACTAAGTACAAATATCCACAAAATTGGAAAAACCAACACTTTCCAAAATAAGACCGATTAATTAGTATTTTCTTCATTTCATAAAATAAATTATTTACTTTAAAGAATAATGTCTAAAACATCGATTAAAACGAACTTACGGTTTGAAAGTTATGAATTTTCAAAGTTTAACAATTTTCCAAAAGTTATAGCAGGACCGGTTCCTCCTGGGAGAACCATTCCACCTAGTAGTGTGAAAACTCCTCTGGAAAATGTACTGGGAACTCGGTTCCTCCCACCAGGTAACCGGTTCCCATGTTCAAAAATCTGGTTTTCCTGAAAAATACATTAGGAACCCGGTTCCTCCCACCAGGGAACCGGTTCCTTAGACTCGGAATTTTCTCTCTGCTGGAAATATACCAGGAACTCGGTTCCTCCCACTAGGGAACCGGTTTCTCAAGACTCAGTGAAAACTATGTTTTGACAGCATGCTTCATTCTTAATTTCACCTACACATCCAAATACGAATCAATCACCAATTCATCATCAAAATCATCCAACAAACAATGTTTCAAAGCATAAGGACATAATCCAACAACACTTAACATACCTATAACATGTGATTGACTCAATTTCATATAATTAGACAATATTAGGGACAAATTTCATAAACCTAGAAAATCCTAAATTGGGATTTCTAACTACTCAATCAACCCTATCATTCCAAAATCCATAAGGCATAATAACTAAGAGAAATCACCACTTACCTTAGTCAATTGTGAATCCTTGAACTCTTTGGTTCTTCTTCCTCTCTCTCTCTTTCACGTATGATTAGTTTTCTCCAAATGATTCCTAATTCTCTTTTCCTCTTATTATTCCTTTCTTTTATTATTATTCTACAATAATAACAACCAAATAGTAAGTTAGAGTCTTTACCCTCACACCTCCTCCTTCTACCTTACACCAACCCAATTCCTTTTATTTAATTAAATAATTCCGATAATTTAATAATTCAAATTTTTAATTAAATAAATGACTAAATCCAAATTATTTAATAATTGAAAATAAAGCAACTCTCCCACTAAAGAGTTTTGTCCTCAAAACATACCTTAGACGAAAAGTTCCGTATGAGTCTTTCATCCGGCTCTCCACCCCACATTACCACCACTTGTCCTCCCAAGCTACTTTTACCGTAGCTATCTCTTTACCCCGAATCTTTAACTTCCGATCCTCAATCATAGTAAATGTTTCATCAAATATATTATCTCAAGACCAGATATCATCTATGAATCTCTCATGACGGATCAGCAATGTACTTCCTCAATCGAGATACATGGAATACATCATGCAAATTCGCAAGAGACGACGGTAAAGCAACTGATAAGCAACTCTTCCAACTTTCTTCGTCATTAGGAAGACCAATAAACGCGGAGTTAACTTTGATTTCAAAGCTCGACCAATACCATCGAGTAACTCGCATAAACACATGATCTCCTTCACTAAACTCGATATTCTTCATTCTCTTATCATGATAACTCTTCTAACGACTCTAAGAAGCTCTCATCTTCCCCGAATCATCTTAATCTTCTCTCAAGTCTCATGGACAATCTCCGTCCAATCACAACACTTTCTCCAAATTGCACTAACACAACGATGTTCTACACCTCCTACCAATACCTGAGTGAAAACTATTGTTCTAGGTAAATGTAACACGTGGGAGAACCGACTTATTTGTTTTGCGTTTGATCACAAATGTTGCGGATAGCAAGAGTTGCCACCGACTTTTCTTTTATCCAATTAAGGGAAGGCGAAAAGAACAGGAAAAGACCTTCGTTAGATTCTGAGTAAGGGAGTTGGTTAATGAAAGGGAAGGTGTTAGAACCCCTTTTCATCCGTAGTTATCTACGGGCTCTTAATTGCTTTAGCTCACTTTAAATTGCTTTTTTGTATGTGTTTGAAAAGATTTTTGAAAAGGCATTTCGCTTTGACTTCGTAATGATTCACGTTGGAATGTATACGAAGTGTTTGGAAATGTTTTGTTTTGGAAAAGGACTTTGCAATGAATCATGCTGGAATGTATACAAAGTGTTTTGAAAAAGTGTGAGGTGTAAAAAGAATGTTTTAATTGAGCAAGCAAAAGAGACTTATTACCTACTTAAAACGGTCGTTTCCGTGTTATTTTTATTTCCTTTAGAATAAGGCTATTCATACCATTAGTTGGTAGGTAACCTTATTCACGGATGAAAGGACATTCAAGGGACATCGGATGGTCATAGAAGGCAACTTATAGGAGTATTCTAGCACATCCGTAGGGACGATCATCACTTTCATAGGCACAACCGAGGGACTAGATCATGTATTCGTTTAGGCAACATCGAGGGACTATGATATTTTAAGTCAAGGGACTATGATGATACTTTGTAGGAAACCGTGTTAAGATACCCCACGCTCGAGGAACTTGACCATTTATAAGGCAATGAGAGAATACCCTAGGGGTGCATGTGAGAAGAGTGTATCATTTTCATATATTTATCTTGCAATTAGTGATCTATGTTGATTTTATCTTGCCATACACGCCTAATTACAGCTTAATAGGTGCGAAAGTAAATCATGGAAATATAAAGGGTCCTACGCTATTACATGGCTTTGGAGCGATACATAATAGGAGGTGGAAAGTAACGTGTGGAAAGTAAAATTTACGCTATTACATGATAAAAAAATTTGCAACCTATACATCCTTTCTAGAATTTAAAATGCAAGAAAAAATAGCAGAAAGAAAACTAGTCCTAATATTTTTGGTATTTTTGAAAATTAGCTTATGTGAAAAAACAACCTAGATCTAGTTGATTTTAATTAATTAATGAAAAAATAATTATTAGTGAATACTAACCTAAATTAATTAATTAAATTAGATAAAAGAAAATATTAGTGAAAGTTATCTAATTAATCCTAAATTAATTAACCTAATTACTAATTAAGTTAATTAATTATTAAAAAAAAGAAGAAAATAAGCAAAATATGAAAAAGCACAAAACAAAGCAAAGAGAGCTCAGAGCTATCCTGTCGGAGCTTCTAGAGGTTCCGTTGCTGGATGCACCTGCCGGAGAGCTCGGGGTCTGATGTCGGAAAGGGTCTAGAAGCTGAGCTCGAGACTGGATTCAGCCCGTGGTCGGAGCTTCCGGGACTTCTTCTGGGCCATCTGTAGCTGGAGCTCGGAGTATTCCACCGAGAGAGGCCCAGTTGGCACTTCCGCGCCTGTGAGGCCCAAGTTGAAGCTTTGGTGGGAATGCCCGGTTGGCACTTCTAGCGCTAGAAAGGATCCGTAAGCTGAGCTCTTGGGCGTGACTTGAGATCCGAACCCACAAGGCAAATAATGAAAATAAAATAGCAAAAGGTGGGGTTTGAATCCACGACTGATAGGAGAAACATATAGCAAGGGTGAACCGTTTGCGGTGATACATCCATTCATCCTTCTGAACCCATAAATAGGTAAGGGTTATAAGCTTCTGAGTCAGAAGCACCGGAACAGTGCTCTGGTCATCTTCTCAGGTTGGCATCGATCATCAAAAACCTATAAAATGCATCAATTTATGAAAAGTAAAAGCCCAGATTGACTATATAGGACCCTACGATCACGATGGTAAGGTTTTTTTGTCCAAAAATAGCCTGTATCGTGGAAACCGAATCTTCACTAAGTTCATGCCCTAACAATGGCATCTAGTGATTTATACGTCAAAATTTGTGGAGGATGGTTCAAACCTGTTCTAACAAACTTCATGAACATATTTGCATGGTTAAATATCATGAAAACAGAGTAAAATGCAAAATACGATTTCAAGAAAATATGAAAACGGATGCTTATGAATGGCACGATTGAACATGTTTTGGCCATGAATAATGATCCATTCTTACCCTACTATACCTCAGGAACAAGAATCAATGCTTGGAAGCACTTGAAAACTGGCGGAAGTTGGAATACGATTTTGTCAACTTTGAGAAAATTTTGAATTTTTAGGGTTTGTGAGAAGCTTGGCTGCACGTGTAAGAGGTGTCTAAAGGAGGTTTTTTTGTCTTGTAAGAGTGCTAGGTATTTATAGGAGAGTAGAATTAGGTCAAGGCATTAAGAGAAAATATTCTCCTTAAATGGAGAATATTTGATTTTAAAATTTGCACAAAAACTTTCCAATCTTGATTAATCTCTTCCTCAATCTTCTTGCACGAAATTGACAGCTTGTAGTGAGCTATCTTGGACCCCAAGCCATGCAAATATCCAACCCAACTTGCCTTAACTTTTATTTTTGCATTTTATTTAATTAAATTTGAATTTAAGCTATTTTAATTCAAAAATAAATAAATAAAATGATAGAGGGCGTGGCATGCAGCATAGTGGTCATGGATAATCTCATGATCAAGTTTAAATCATAAAATCTTAGGCCCATTTGGAAATTTTGGCTTTTGCTAGGTATTTTCTTCATGCACCTCCTCAAAAATGCTCAACTTGCACAATTTGTATCTTACTCAATTTTCAACATTTTTGGGTGCTCTTGACTTTTAGAAATCTCAAGATGTCTTCTAAACATCCTTTTGGTTTCATCTTTCATTGGAGTTTCCATGCTCATGGAAACCTCTTTGCAAAAAGATGAATTTTGTTGACTTTTCTAGAAGGACTCGTAATGTCTTGATCCATAAGTTCCAATGAAGCATTTTCTTCCCAAGCTTGTGAGACATGAAGTTGTAGAGAATTTAATTCTCTTCAAAATGAGCTTTGGTGGAGAAATTTTATGAAGTATGTGAAAGTTATCAAAGTTTTGTTGACTTTTGTCTAGAGAAGCCCTAATTTGGAAACTTTGACTTTGATCGATCTTGACTTTTCTTGATGAATCATGATCAACTCTTGATCAAATGATGAACATGACTTATAAATATTAATGTGGACCAAAATTATGAAGTTTGATCAGGTTGACCACGTTGACCTTTTGTCTAACACAACTAATTTTCAACTATCCGAGCAATTGATGAGCAGATTTGACTTGTAAGGCTTGAAACTTGACATAGTGATCCCTTGGAACATAGGATGAGGTGATGACCACTTGAAGCATTAGAATTCCATCTTGACTTAAGAATGGAAAACCCTAGCTTTGATTGATTTGAGAGGATTTGTCTGTCAACTGTGAAATCTTGAGGATTGAGATGTGAATTGTCTTAAGAAGTAGGAGGGCAAATTTTGGTATAACAGTTTCCGTTCAATATTCTTGTACTAGAAGGGTTAGATTGGCATGCTTGCCTTCGTGACCGAAAGTAGAAGATGATTGAACACTTATACACTTGAAAATTTGCACTCATTGTTGTATGGAATAGGATCGTCATTGATGATGCGCCGGAATGGGCTTATATATGCCATTTGGAGAAGTTGTTAATGAGAGTGAGTCGTACGCTAGACTGTATTTGTCTTTTGAATAGAAGAGACATCGGAGATGGGCTTAAGGATGCCATCCGAGACGGTTGGTAATAAGAGAGAAATGAATAAACTCGCTTGGCTATTTTCGAGGTGAATACTGCAGGATGCGGATAGTTTTCCTGCCTTGCTTCGGTGTTAATCCATAATCTGTTGCCTGAGATAAAATGTGTGGTCTCGATAGTTCTCCCACCTTGTTTCTGCATTAATCTTGACCTTCTGCTTGGAAATGACTTTTACCTGGGAGAGATAATCTTGACAGATATGGTTAGTCTTATAGATTATGATGCATGCGAGTGTATGACAATATTACTATGATGTATGCATATGTTATGACTTTTATGTGGATGTATGAATGTGGATGTTGGGTATTTCAAAACATATCCACTTGAAGAAGATAAATGTTCCGCTAGAGATTGGACATCGCTTGAGATGGGTTTATTAGAAACCCCGATCGAGAAAGAGATGCTTCCCTCCGATGCACTATTTGACCAAATCTAGTCCGATGTTGATGTTGCCTAGAAGAATAGCAATGGTTGAGAACTATTTGGTCGGGATCTGTATAGACCTTTGCTAGGGATGATATGAAAGGATTTGTTATTTCTTGGAGAACGAATATGGCATGGTGACGATGGGGGTCATTAAAGCTTGACGAGGCTTGTAGGATCATTAAAGTTGACGAGGCCGATAGGATCACTTGAGGTGATGAGGTCAATGGATCACTTGAGATGAACTGATGGGATCACTTGAGGTGATGAATCAGATGGGCTCACTTGAGGTGATGAACTGATAGGATCGTTAAAGCTGATGAGGCTTGTAGCTTATGTAGCTGATAGGATCGCTAAAGTCGATGAGCCTTGTAGTTGATGTAGCCGATAGGATCATTGCTCGGGACTAATGGATGAGGTTGATAGGATCATTAAAGTCGATAGGATCACCGCTTCTGGACCAATGTGATTAAGTTGAAAGTGCAAACATTGTTGGAGAGGAGACTAGACTTCGCTGAGACTTTGTCTTTGTAAGGAGAGCGATGGTCTGGGATTTGTAATCCCGCTGATGTATTTCCTATGCATAAACACCTGTTGCACTGCACTTTGTCGTCATTTCAATTCCTAGAGTCCAGAGTAATCATTATTTCTCGCTCATTTTTCATATGTTTAGAACTGGTGTTTATCAAATGCATATCATTCACAAAGAATCATTGACCTTAAGCAAACAACAATAAAATTTATAATCGTAAAAGGGAATTTGCATTAATTTTGAAAAGTTGACCTATGGTCAGCAGCTTGTATAGTTACAAGAGATTTAACACTCTAGTAAGAGTAAATTGTCGAATAGTAAAAAGCCATGCGAAGTAATCTTGTCGAGTTTCAACTATGCTATTGCTCATATGTTTTCGACTATCCCATCTCTTTGTTGTCAAGAGAAAGTTAGATTAAACTAATTTCATGCTTATTGGAATCTCGTCGATAAAGATGTAGTTCAAGCAAGGATACGGATTTATATAGTCACGCTTAAATCCTAATTTTTGCCCAGACCGCCTGTCATACCCCAAAATTTGCCCTCCATCTTCTCAAGATATTTCATACATCCATACTCAAGGATTCCTCAAGAGTCGATCGACAAACTCTCTCCTAGACAATCAACCCAAACTAGGGTTTGGTATTCTCAGATCAAGATGGACTTCCAACATCTCCAATGGTCTTCATGCCTCATATGCTTCAAAGATTCTCCATGTCAAGTTTCAAGCCCACAGTCAAGTTTCCTCAAACAATTGCTCGATGGTTGAAAATCAACAGATGGACAAAAAGTCAATCGTGGTCAACATACAGTCAAACTTCATAATTTTTGGTCAACATCCTCATTTGAAGTTACATTCATCATTTGATCAAGGGTTGATCATGATTCATCAAGAAAACTCAAGATTTGCTCAAAAGTCAAACTTTCTAAATTAGGTTTCTAGATGAAAAGTCAACTCAACTTTGACTCGATCATAACTTCTTCATACTTTCTCGTAAATTTTTCCACCACCTCTTGTTTTGAAGGAAATTCAATTCTCTACAACTTCATGTCTCACAAGAATGTCCAAAAATGCTTCATTTGAGAGGTATGGCCCAAAACATTATAAGTCATTTTCAAAGTCAACAAAAAGTCAACTTTTTGTTTTGAAGATATATTGAGCATGGAAACTCCAATTGAGATGAGACCAAAAGGTTGGTTAGAGGACTCTTAGAGCTTTCCAAAAGTCCAAGAACACTCAAAATGTGGAAAATTGAGCAAGATACACCATTCACAAGTTGGGCAATTTTGAAGAATGCACAAAGAGAAATACTTTAAAATCAAAACTTTGCAAATGGGCCTACTTTTTCTTCATCCAAACTTATTCCTCACACAATTAGGAATATCCAAGCCCAATGCCACGAATTTTTATTTTATTTTTCTATTTAATTTGGAATTTATTCATTTAAATACAAATTAAATTTAAAATAAAGTATAAAATCAAAATTAATTGCAAACTTGATTTTTATTTCTTCCTTGATCCAATCAACTCATTAAAAGCCAATTTTCAAATTTGATGATATGGCAAGATTGGATTGAAAATTGATTAAATTTGAAGATTTGATTTTGTACAAAAATCAAATTTGATTGGCATTGATCATTGATTAAATCTTTCCCAAAACAACTCAAATCCTTCCACTATATATACATGATACATACCACACGATTGTAGAAATTTTGACTCAAGAACCCTATTCCAAGCTCAAAAACCGTGGCAAAACAAAGTGCAATCCTATTTCCAGCTGTTTTCAATCGATTTTATGTCCACATTCCTTGATACCTCTTGAGTCGATCCACCTCACTTGCTCAACCATCCGAATCGAAAATCCGAGTTTTGTTTGTTCTTGAAAATCCAAAATCGTGTTTTAATTTTCATGCATTATTAACATGTTTTCATTGTTGTTTTGTGATTAGTGATGAGTTTGAACATTCTGGCACTTTGATTGAATTTCCATGGCCGAAACACGATATGCCATGATTAGGTTTCGTGCCATTTTAGGTTTCACTAAATAGAAAATGGACCACGAGACTATGTCCATCGTGGTTCTAATGATGAATCGAACCATGTCTTTAGAACTTATTTATATTATGTATGTTGGTTTTGATTTTGCTAGGGTCTGTAGCGCCGAGAAAAGCCGACGCCAAGTTTCAAAAATTCAATCTGGGACGATGGATTCAAGTTCAGGCAAGTGGGAAGGAGACGTTATGTTGTAATCCACTCACCCGCTTTCAAATGCTTAGACACGTTGGCTCAGTTGGTTAAGGCGTGGACTGTGCATAGATGCTCTCCAGGTCCCCAGTTCAATCTCCTGTGACCGCTTTTCTTTTTTTTACAAACTATGTTTTCAATTATTTTCATATTTCTTATTATTTTATTTTGCATCAATTTTAATTCTTTTCATATATTTTATTTATGCATTAAAAATCATCAAAATATTTTTCCTTTGCATTTATTTTCAGAAAATCTTTATTTAATTTATAAAATTAAAAATATTATTTTGCATGCATATTTATTTTTATTCATAATTTAGCATTTATCAATTTAATTAGTTTTAAATTATTAAATTGCATTCAAAAATCCCAAAAATTATTTTAGCATATTTATGTTATTTCCAGATGTCATATTTTTCTCATCAAAAATTTGCATTTTTCTAACATTTTTCTCTTATCGATTCATCTCGTATTTTCCGATTTCTTATTCTTTACTGTGTTATTCGCTTCGACGCTTTTACTGCTTTTCATTTTTCCAATAATGTAACTCATATGGATGTAATAGTTTAAATTAGGTTTTTATTTTCCGCAAGTTTAAATTATGTATCTGCCCCAAAGCCATGTAATAGCGAGGACATTTATCTTTCCGCATCTTTACATTCCGCATTTTAATTTCCGCACCCTATAAATTGCTAGTAATTAGCGTATGGCAAGATAATAATGAACATAGCCCACTAATTTTCAAGATAAAATATCCGAATTGACACACTTTTTCACACATGCACCCCTTAGGTAATTCTCTCGTTGCCTTTACGAATTCAAATGGTCATGTCCTCGAACGTAGAGGTATTCTAGCACCGCTGCCTTTCAAACAAATCATCATAGTCCCTTCGATACAAAGATCATAAGACCCACGATGTCGCCCGAATACATGATCTTGACCTCGATTGTCGCCACGAAAATGATGATAGTCCTTCGAATGTGCTAGGATACTTCCCACAAGTTGCTTCTATGACCATCCGATGTCCTTCGAATGTCCCGCTTACATCCAACAAATAGGTTACCTACCAACTAATGGTATGGATAGCGCTATTCTAAAGGAACGTAAATAACACGAAAACGACCAATTCGAGTAGGTAATAAGACTTTAGTTGCTTGCTCTATCAAATACTTTTCACACCTCACACTTTTGTCAAAGTTCAAACTCTTTCAAAACAAAACATTTCCTAACACTTTGTATACATGAATCATTACAAAGTCAAAGCGAAATGCCTTTTCAAAACATTTTGTCAAACACACGTAAAGCAAATTTTAAAGTGATCTAAGAGCAACTAAGAGCCCGTAGATAACTACGGATGGAAAGGGTGCTAATACCTTCCTTTTCATAACCTTCTCCTTACTTTAATCTAACGAAGGTCTTTTTCGTACTTTTACCTTCCCTTAATTGATAAAAATAAAAGTCGGTGGCGTACTGCTATCCGCACATTTCATGATACAAAAATCCAAAAGTCACTTCAATTTATCACGTAACTGCGACTCATTGGGACACACCCTAAAGAGAGAATTGCCTTAGGGATTTCTAAATCACCTTTATTGCTTTCGTTTGACTTGCTTGCCGATTCTTGGCGGGCGTTGGGTATTATATTTCTGTTGGGGATCCTACAACTGATCCGAGGTTGGTTGATACCGGATGCCACGCTCATTGGAGACTGGGACTTTTGGATATTTTCATTGACCACTTGGGTCGTATTGAAATAAACGCCACGAGAAAGATCAATGATGTGAGATTCCTAGAACCCATTATGTGATGAACCAACTCAAACTTTGGTGGGTAATCACCTATACCCTCATGCAAGCCTTAACCCTAGGCTCATTGTGTGAATTGTTTGTGTGTGCAAACATGACATCATGACATCATTCGCATTGCATATCATTTCTAACTATTTCAAGGACCTAGGATTTATCTTTGCTCTGCTTTTGTAGGTATTATGGCTTCTAGAAAGACTATCCGAATCAACTTCATGGGTATACCTTCTCACTCAAAGAATTGGTTTCGAAATTCCGACCATGCTCAGTTCATCAAAAGACATGGTTATCTACTTGACTTGGTTATCTCCGGTTTTGAAGAAGATATGATGCATGTCCTATTCCAGCTTGATCCAAACACCATTGCTTTTATTTCTGTGATTATCGTTGGTTCCTACCTTGAAGAGTTCTCTAAGCTACTTGGGATACCTATTCTGACCAAATGCCATTCACCGTTTAGAAAAGGTTCCTAAGTACGAAGACATCGATCCGCTTTACATCTTAAGCGCCGACATAGCCAATTGGGAAACCGAATGAGTTAAGGGTTTACTTGCAAGTTCCTAATTAAGAAAGCCCGAGAATTCCTCAAAGTTATGAGTTTCCATGCATTTGAAGACATTGTGGCCTTGCTAATCTATGGTTTGGTTCTATTCCTAACTCGGATCAATTCATAGATGTCAACGCCATCAAGTTGTTCCTTACCCGCAATCCAGGCCTACTTTACTTGAGACATCCTATTCTCTCCACACTGCATTCATAAAAGACAAGGAACTCTCATGTGTTGATACCGTTACTTTCAGGTGGTTTATTTCGCACCTTCCTCCATCAATTTTGAAGAACGAACAAAGGTTGAGATGGTCTCAAAGACTAATGTCACTCTCTCATTCTCGATATATCCTGGAGTCTTTTCTCTCAAAAGGACTTCACCTTCATTGAGCTGTGGAGAATTCCTAATGTACCACTACTTGGTATAAGGGAGGTATTACTTACAACCCTTCTAGCTCTACGTCAGTTTGGTTTTGCTCAAGAGATGGTCCATGATATGCTTCTCCAAGATATTGTGTTCGACTACAATCACGATCTCCGCATTACCGACGAAGGTTCATACACGCTGGGGCATGGTAAAGAAGACTACCAAGACTTTGGGGCACCGTAACTCCATTCCTTGGGAACCCACTGGGTCAAGTGAGCTCGAGCTCAAACCTCATGATGCCATTCATCACTGCTACCAAGAATTATGGAACCTGCTATAGGTGACGACCTATACTGTTCTCCATCCTGACATGCCTACTGATTTTGAAGACTTGAAGAGATCCTGGATTCAGCTTAAAGAAGAGAGGGATACCTTTGAAGCTCAGTGTTATGCAAGTGAGAAGAAAGTGCTAGAGTTGACCAAGCTACTTCACGAGGAGCGAAACATCAACGCCTACCTCGGCACCAAGAGGAAGCGCCCATGGGAGACTTAGCTTTAGGATTTATATGTTTTTATTTGTTTGAACTATCTTTTGTACTTAAAAAGAAAAGAATAAAAAGAGTACTAATAAATGTTTGTTCATTGCTTGTTTAACAAATTTAAATCTCTAAGGTCCTTGAAAACATTGCATTGCATTCGCATAAACATTGCATATCATAGCATAACATTGCATCACAGGTACATTGAAGATTGGTTTTCATTTGCTCGCTATTTATTTTAGCGTAAATGGCTCTTGAACAAACTGTCAAAGATCTTCAAGCTCGTAATGCCTGGGCCAAAGCAGATGTTCACCACTTGGTCCAAGGCCAAGAAGATCCAAGAAGCTCATCAATGTAAAGAAGAAGGTTGTTGGTCTTCTCAACATGGGTAGACGCTACAAAGGAGGTCCTAGAGTGGTTAGTCGAATTGAGCCTCTCAAGGAAGTGTCAAGAAGGAGGATGAGCAAAGTAACAAGGGTGATGGTGAAGGTAGTCAGATGAGCTTGAGAAAAACTATGATGATGGCCAATACTGATGAAGATGACAAGTACAAGCAACTTGAAGACCGTTAATGCCGTGGAAAACTCAAGATGTCCGCTGAATTTTGATGATCCGAGTCTTGTCCTCGGTGTTGTGATTCCTCCCAAGTTCAAAGTTCCAACTTTTTAAGTATGATGGCATGTCTTGCCCTAAGTCGCATTTGAAGTCCTATGTCCGTAAGATCAACCCCACACCGATGATGTAAAGTTGTGGATGCACTATTTTCAAGAGAGTTTGTCCTAACTCCATGGAATGGTATTATCGCCTAGAGAATGACCGTATCCGTATTGGAGTGACTTGGCGATGCTTTCATGCATAAGATGAGTACAATGTCAATTGACACCCACTCGCATGCAACTACAAAGCATGTCTATGGGTCGTGATGAGAAGTTCAAGGAGTATGCTCGTAAATGGAGAGATCTAGCAGTAGTTCAACCACCCTTGTCCAATAGGGAGTTGGTTGATATGTTTATGGGAACACCGACAGCCCATTCTTCAATCATCCGATTGAAACTCTTCACCGGATTCACCGAAATGATATTGACAAAGAGCGATTGAAGCGGTATCAAGAGTGGAAAGATTCAGAGACATCTTCAAATGTCGCCAAGAGATCTTTGGTGGTAAGAAAGAAGCCAATGTGTATGGTCGAAAAGCCGAGCCAAGACCGACCGCACTCAACTGTGGGGCGCAGGATCTCCAATCCTACATCAAGACAACCTCAACAGACAACGCACGAGCCGTAACGCGCCACGAAGACATTTACGAAGATCAACATGCCATTGTCGCAAGCCTTGCAACACATGTTGAAAGCAGAGTCATTACCTGAGGGATCCTCCTCGAATGTCAACACTTCCTCTCCGATACAATCCTAATGCTAAGTGTGCTTACCATTCCAATAGCCCAGACATAGTAATCGATGATTGTTGGGCTCAAGAACAAGATTCAAGATATGATCAAGCTAAGCGATTGAGTTTGATCCTCCCGCTGAGACCGAATGTGATCAACGCGCCTATGCCTAATCCATGACAAGAGTTCCAATGTCATGGAGAAGATACTTATGTTTTCAACATAGATGACTTGACCATTCCTCCGATGACGTTAAGAAGAATTTGCTGAGTTTGTCAATCCGTGATGCCCAGAGAATTTGTGGTGCCCATCCGCACCGATGGTTGTGCTTGGTCGAAGACGGGTTCAAGGCATGATGGATAACCGTGAGATACTATTTCAAACCACCGTGCGTAATGTGAAGAAATGTCTAAGTTGAAGATTGACAATGCAATGAAACAACACCATCTGTGGGATACCTTGGGGCAGCCAAGTGAAAGTATGATTACATGGTGAAGTAATCGCTCCTCGAAAGCTACAAGATTCCTATTGAAGATGTTAAGGCAACCGGATGGGGTGACGATTTCCTGTAAGACTATGCCGATGTTAACACCATAAGGATTTCCTCCACGATCCCGTGCCTAGAGTGGCACCTCTCATATTACTTCAAGACCAGCCCATATTCCTCCGACAAGGCTATCCCTTGGAATTATGGAGCTGATGTTTACTATCATGGCGCAAGCAAGACCCTCTGACCATTGAAGATCTTACATTGAAGCTACCATTCCCGACACAACATCACCGGATCAAGTAAGGTGACCCGAACCGAAGAGTATTCTCTCCGTATATCTCTCCCAAAGACACTACGACTCAACTCGATTCAAATTATTCAATCCATTCCCAAGCTAGAGGGAAAGAACCTGACTCATCCCGCTCAACCGTATACCAAAGGAAGTTATCAAGACACCTCCAAACAAGAAATGGAGGAAATTCAAGATTATCAAGAAGAGTGACTACAATGTGTGGAATGCTTAGGATGACTGGCCCAAGATCTCCATGCTTGCTCTCGCTTTGTGCTCGAGGCTCATGCTAATGCCTTGGTGAAGTTTCAAGAATGCTCACGCGTCGCAAGACTACCACCACCGCTTGAAGTTTGTATTGCTAGCCTGGCCGCCAACAACGGCCTAGGCTTCTCCGACATTTGACTGACTGAAGAAACAACAAAGCCTTGCACATCGTTGGAATGCAAAGTACTTGTCTCATGTTTTGGTGATACCTTCCTCAATATCCTACCAAGACCGCTTTTGATCGACTTGATGTCAAGGGTTGGTTCTGAGACCCAATGATATAATGTGAGATTTTGATGGTTCTAAGCCAAAGATTGAGAGCTCATCTGCTCATAAAGTCGGTTCCTGACTTTTGATTCCACTTTTTGTCATGGACATCCGTCCAGCCTTACTCTGCCTACTTGGACGCCTTGATACATGGGGTGCAACATACCTCTACCTTACATCTGTCAAGTACCCAGAAAGGGAAGGTTACAAGATGTGGTGAAGAAGAGTATATGGTCACATTCATACCATTCCGATACCTCGAGATGGAGATTTCTTGAGACTCTCGTCAAGCTTTTGAAACAACCCGTAGTCGCTCATGACCTCCCCACACCCCGGTTACACAAGTCCGCTTTAGATCACCGAAAGATGCAAGTCATTAACAAGGAGGTAGTTATTTGGGGTCACCTCGATCTTCCTTTCAAATTTGACAAGACCGGTTTAGGCTTCACCATCAAGGGTCAAGATGATACGCCGCGAACGTGCCGGCCAACTTCCTTTCCGCACGCCAGTGGAATCCATGCTATAGAAGACGACGACAACGACTTCGACATCGCAGAAGTGGATCTTCCCAACCTGCATCATGGGCTCGAATTGGAAGATCAAGACGCTATACCAATCTCCTTTAGTCGTGAGTAATTGTTTTGTTTTGTTTTGCTTTTCAGATTTTATGTTTGAACAATAAACTCTAAAGCCTAGTGCCTTGCCCGGCATCATGGCTCGCTTATGTAGGGTTATTATCTCGTTGTTTGCGATTTTTCAATAAATTCGTTGGACTTTTGCATTCAATTGTTTTTTTTTTCTTTACTTTATCACCCCTTCAAAAGCTATGTGTTTCTTACACACACCCACGGATACATCAGTAATCACTCGAATCTCGTTAATAACAAATATGCTATTGCTAAATATGACTTCGATAATCCGATCTACCAAGTCAAGACGAAAGTGAGGAAGATTGTGAAGTGCCGGAGAACTTGCCGATCGCACAAAGAAGAAGAGCGAGTATATACACCACACGAAGAGCAAGTTGAGGTTGTGAATTGGGTACTAGCGAAGATGTAAAAGAGATCAAGATAGGAGCGGGTCTTGAGAACAGTGTTAAAGAAAGGTTGGTTCAGATGCTACGAGACTATATTGAGGTTTTTGCTTGGTCATAATAAGACATGCCCGTTTAGACATTGATATTGTGGTACACCGATTGCCAACAAAAGAAGGTTTTCTCCCAAAGGAAATGTATGTCTGTCGATGCGCCCCGAGATGTCGAGAAAATCAAAGTCAAGTTATGAAGGTTCAACGCCGGTTTCTTAGTCACTTCCTATCCACAATGGTTGCAATGTGGTTCCCACCTAAGAAGGATGGTAAAGTACGAATGTGTGTGGATTACGAGATCTGAACAAAGCAAGTCCGAAAGACGATTTCCCACTTCCTCATATTGATGTTCGTTGACACCGCCAAAGATAAGGTTTTCCTTCATGGATGGTTTCTCCGGTTACAATCGATCAAAATGGCCCAGACATGGAGAAGACTACTTTTGTTAAATGGGCACTTTTTGCTACAAGGTTATGCCGCTCGGATCAAGAACGCAGCGCCACTTATCGCCGCGCTATGGTGACATTATTTCATGACATGATTCATCACGAGATAGAGGTCTACGTCGACGACATGATAGCTCGCGATCACGCATCAAGAAGAACATCTTGATCATTTGCGTAAACTGCTTTGATAGTCAGAAGCATGATCGAGACTTAATCCTAACAAGTGCACCTTGGAGTCGATCCGAAAACTCCTAGGGTTTGTTGTCGGTAAAGGTATTGAGGTTGACCGCCAAGGTTAAAGCTATTCAAGAGATGCCATCCCGCATCGAGAAGGAAGTCGAGGTTTCGCCGATTGAACTACATTGCCGATTCATTGCACACCTAATCGCTACTTGTGAGCCAATCTTCAAGTTACTAAAGAAAGATCAAGTAGTGGAATGGAACGACGATTGCCGATCGCTTTTGACAAAATCAAGGAGTACCTTCGTAATCCTCCTATCCCGATGCCGTCGCCCAAGGAAGACCTCTTATCATGTACTGATAAAGGTTAGAGAACTCAATGGGTGTGTGTGGGGCAACATGACGAAAGTGGTAAAAGAGCATGCAATATACTACCTTAGAAAAAGTTTACCGACCGTGAAACAAGATACTCACACTCGAGAAAACTTGCAACGCTTTGGCTCAGCTGCTCACGACTAAGAAGATATGTTGACTCACACTACCTTGTTGATTTCAAGATGGATCCAAATACATATTTGAGAAACCACTTCTCCTAAGAATAGCAAGATGGAAATGATCTTGACCGAATATGACATCCAAGACACTTCGAAGCGATCAAAGGAAGTGTAGTAGCCATCATTTGGCTCATCAAGTCAGATGATGACTACTCCTATGCATTCGAATTTGATGAAGATGTTTTACTAGTTACAGATCAGAAGAACTGTGCCCGGACGAAGGACCTCGAACAAGGATCCCGATGGACCATGGTCTTTGATGGAGCCTCAAACGCACTTGGCAATGGCATTGGCGCCATCATTACATCCCCACAAAGTGGACATTTCACCGCCAGATTATGTTTCATTGCACTAACAACATGGCCGAATATTACGTGCATCATGGGTATCAAAGTCGCTATTGACTTAAGAATCAAGTTCTTACAAGTGTATGGAGACTCACTTTAGTGATCACCGACATAGGGCGAGTGGATACGAAGCATCCAAATCTCATTCCGTGACGAGCATGTTCGAGTTTGATCCTACTTGAAGAGATTACTTTTGATCATATTCCACGAGAAGAGAATCAATATACGCATTGGCTACTATGTCATCTATGTTCAAGGTCGATGGGACAACGAGGCTCCCCGTGATCATCATTGAGAAGTTTGACGAACCAAGATTGTTATGAGCTTGATACGTAAGAGAAACCTTGGTACTACGACGTGAAGAGGTATCTTGAGACTCGTGAATATTCAGGGCATCTCGTTAATGATAAGAAGTTCATGAAGATTTGCATCCAAATTCTTCCTCAAGAACGACATCTTATACAAGCGAACCACGACTTGTGCTTACTACCGTGTAGACCGTAAAACAAAGAATACACATCATGGAAGAGTTACACAATGATTTGGTACCCACTCCAAAGGACACACGATGGCTAAGAAGATTTTGAGAACAAAGTTACTATTGGTCCACCATGGAAGTCGATTGTCACCGCTACGCTCGATCTTGTCACAAATGCCGATTTACGCCGACAAAGTACACGACTCCAAGATCAATGTTCTAACAGATCCTTGGCCTTTTGCAATGTGGGCATTGACATGATCGAGAAATCAAGCCCACCGCCCAATGGACATCATTTCATCCTTGTGGCAATTGATATTTCACCAAGGTAGAAGTACCGTTTGTGATCTCGTTACTAAGAATGTTGTGGCTCGTTCATCAAGCATAACCTTATCTCGATATGGCATTCCCAAAGGATTATCAGATAACGGCTCTAATCTCAACAATAAGATGATCACCGAACGCAGCTCAAGATCAAGCATCACAATTTTTCCATATCGGCCTAAGATGAATGGCAAAGGAAGCCGCCAACAAGAACATTAAGAAGATTATATAGATGACAAAGGACTTACAAAGATTGGCATGAGATGTTACCATTCGCTCTTCATGGTTATCGACTACAGACAACATCAACAGGGCAACCCCTTCTCTTGATACGGTATGGAAGCCGCCTACCCATCGAGGTTGGGATACCTCAACCGTAGTCCTCCAGACGCAGAAAGTTAGGCGATCATTGGATCCGCACTCGCCACCAGATTAACTTGATTGATGAGAAACGACCGCATCCATCCGCCATGGACAGATTTATCGTAAACGAATGATCGTGAGCATTTAACAAGAAGGTCAAGCACCGAGTCTACCAAGTCGGTGATCTAGTAGTCAAGCGATCATTCTTCCACAAGGTGATCCTGTGGGCAAATGGACTCCCACCACGAGGGACCATTTGTAGTCAAGACAAGATTTTTCCGGTGAGCTATGATACTTAGCACCATGGATGGTGAAGACTTCCCACACCTCGTGAACGCAGCATAGTAAAAAATACTACGCATAACGAGACCCGCTAGGTCGATCACCTAGGCAAAAATAGGGCATCCCAGAACCAAAAGGTTCGAGCAAAAGTTAAGGATATACAAAACATGTACACCCAAGTCGAAAACCCAAAAGGCGGTTGGGCAAAAAGGGTATCCTTAGATCGAAACCCAAAGGCGGTCTAGGCAAAAGTTAGGATTTAAGCACGACTATGTCTCTTCCGATCACCTACCTAGACTACTATCAGCATTCAAGATTCAAATGGAAGATCAGTCTACTCACTTTCTAACAAAGAAGGAGATGAGATAGTTGAAATATATGAGTACTAGCATAGTTGGAACTTAACGAGATTGTTTCGCATAGCTTTTTACCTTTCTTGTGTACAAACCACTTGGCCATACGTCACATTTCAAATGAATACAAGTTCTTTCTCTTTACAATTTTCACTATTGTTGCAATAAGTCCAACGCTTGTTTTGAATGATTATATCCGGACAATAAGAATCTCTTCACAAACATGCGAAAAGTGAGCATACAAGAGTAATTACTACGGGCTCTAGGAATTGAGATGACGAAGGTCACCAATGCATTTCCCCACAGAGCATGATCCCCATAGCAGCATCGCTCACAACAAACCTCCCCAGCGGAGTATATGTTAATCCACGAGCAGTGATTCCACTCAATTGAGCAATGTTACATCAATAACACTTCATCCCCAGCTAAGATGTTTATCCCCAGCAGATATCTCTCAACAATTCTCCTTTTCTCCAGCAGCGGTATCCAGACTCGAGACTTGGTCAGATAGTGCACCGGAGAAAATCTACATCTTCTATTCTTCAGTCAGAGATTCCAACGGGCCCCAACCCGGTCCCCCAATAACCATCAAATGCTCTCCAGTGAGATCCGCACTCAGCATCCCCAGTAGAGCGCCTCCTAATTCTTCCCAACAAGATCTACATGCAAGATCCCCAACAAATTGCCTCCCAGACTCTCCCCAGCAGGGTCTATGTATGGGATCTCCAACAACGAGTTTCTCAATCTCTACCTTCCTCAACAATATCTAGGCCCAAGACTTGTCGATAGCATCGGAGGAATCAAAGTTTTTTCTTCTCGTGGTCTCCATCCGCTCGTCCCAACGTAAGTCGAAATCTTACATCTTCTTCAAGATGGATATGTTTTGAAATATCACAACATCTATCATTCATACATTACTCATAAAGTCATAATTCATGCATGTGTCATTCGTACACATTGTCATGCATCATACTTTGCATAAGACTAACAAATATTCTATCAAAGTTTCTCTTGTTTTTTCCAAAACAGGTGAAAGTCACTGGACGCAGTGGTCCGAGATTAAGCCCCGAATCGACGGAAAACTATCTAAAGACCCCTGGTTGTCCTCCGACGATCCGGTCCAGATTAAGCCCGAATCGACAAACTATCTCGAAAGATCGCCTCGGTTGTCCTCCGACGACTGGTCCAGGATTAAGCCCCGAATCTCGACGAGAAAACTATTTGAAAGACCGCCCCTGGTTATCCTCCGATAACAGGTAATGGATCAACACCCAATGCACAACAGGGAAGATATCCACATTTTGTCAACTACTACCTCCCTCAGAGTAATCGGCACGAAGATTTATTCTGATCCCTTCTTATTATCAACAAAGAATTCACGAGTCTAGCGTGACGACTCCATGCCTGGATGGCATCTTAAGCCCATCTCCGACTACTTATCGTTGTTCTCCGCCTGTGTCGCACCCCAAAAATTTCCTCCTTTGTTTCGCTTTGGTGATGTGTTTTTTATCATGAATGTTCTATCATGGTGGCTACAAAAAAATTCTGTAGGGAAAATTTTCATGAAAACAATTACACCGGATTTCTGAGAACTCTCATTTTTGTCGTTAATTCGGTATGTTCCGAATGTCAAGAGGATTTTATTTGTTTTTGGAATTGGCATTTAAAATAATTATTCGTTTTGTTTTCGGAGTTTAAACTCTAAAGGATTCATTTGTCCTTAGAATTTAAATTCACGGAAAGAAACAATATTTGTTTGGAAGGCAAGTCCTTTAAGCAAAATGTCAAGGGAATTCTAGCTAAGGTTTGTTCATCTTTTGAGTACAGTGAGATGCTACGGATATTATTCAAGGTTGTATTTATTTGTCTTGAGTTTCTACAAGGTTACAATGCATTTTGTAGGAATTTGGAATTAAGTTTGAAATTGGAATAAACAAGTTTGTTTTATTAACTTGATTAAATTTGAATTACAAAGTTTACAAAGTGCTCAAATTTTATCATGGAAATTACAAGCTTGTTACAAGAGAATTTGTAAATTACAATGACAAATCCTACAAATCCTAATTCTATCCTAACTCGTTCCAAGTCGGTTCGGCTATTTATTTGTCTTCCGCCGGGCTGTTTTCTTCGCATCCGAGCGTCTTCCTTTTACACCATGCCATCCGTTCGTCATCTGAAATAACAAAAAGGAATATAATTAATAGCAATGATTAATTTTTAATACGAAATGAGAAAATTGTGTTTTTCTTGACTCATCACTAGGTGGGGTTGAGGAATCAGGTTTAAAGGTCAATTGTTTCAAAAGCCTCGGAACCGAAGTTCCTTCATCGGCCATTACCGTTACTTCCTTTGCAAATCACAACAACTTTCGTTGTTGGTTCACAAAGGAGGTACAGAGAAGGAAATCATGGAGCATCATTTTCCCAAAGAAAAGCCCAACAATTTCAAGAAGATTTGATTTCAGCCCAAAAGGAAAATATAATGAGTTATGCATCAGCAGACAAAAAACAGCATTTTTACCCCACAATGTGATTTATTTTACTCTACCAGTAGCCAGCAGGGAAACATAAGAAAGCCAAGGGACAGATATAACACAGTAAAGAAACTTATGCTGAAAGAGGAAAAGCAGACTTCATTGCAAGCAATATAATGCACAGTTCAGATTTCCAAAGGGAGACAGATTAATTTGCACAGAACTGATATAAGGTTAATCCTAAGCAAAAGTTTTGTTCATATTTTTATCAACTAAAGGGGCAAAGATCAGGAAAAAGAAGATTGGATATAGGGGGTAAACCATAAGGTAAACCAACCCAGAAAGTAAAAGGGAGTTTCAAGCATAAAATCTGTCAAAACCAGCAGAGAGAGGGCAGAGGATAGCAAAAAGCATAGCAGTTCACATAGCAGTTCACAGAACGGACCAGAGGGAGGACCCAAGAGACCAGAGCAATATCTGTTCTTATAGATAGAATCAAAAGAAGACCAGGGGAAGTGGTATCGCCTAACCAAAAAGAAAACCAGAAAAGGGAATCGATATAAAATCACAAAACAAAAAGCAAAAAAAAAAAACAAAACCGTTCCTTCAAAAAACACCCAAAAACCAAAATACCAGGAACATCTGTTCTTATTAACCGAAAAAGCATCCAAAAAACCATTGAAAAATATACCAGTAACATCTGTTCTTGTTAACCGAAAAGCAAACAGTAAAAACCCCAACAGCCTACAAACCCTAATCACTCATCATTTTCCATCAAACCAACCCTTCAGAAAGTAGTACTCAGAAATCGATTTTCTGACACAGAGAAAAAGAAGAAGAAAAGAAGTTTCGGAGCGGTCTCACCCGAGAACAACAAAGGAGGTCAACCAAGGCAGTGGTTCCTCTTCGAGTTCCGAATCCGGTAGGTACCTGTAACCCACAGAAATCAAACGCGGTCAGAAATCAAAAATCAAACAGTAACCAACATGCAAACAGTGACAGTGAGAGAGACGATGAGAGAACGGTGAGGATTCGTGGTGAGAATCACGTGAGGGACGGAGAGGCGGAGGAGATCGGGATCGTAACGTTTTCTGGGTTTTCGGGGTTTTCTGGGTTTCGCAGAGAAATCGAGAGAGAGTGTGGGAGGAATACATGCATCGGTTTGGAATAGAGAAAGAGAGAGACATCGTGAAGAACAATAGACTGTTCTTTTTGTTTTGTTTTCCTTTCTTAAAAAATTAGGATTAGTTAACTTAATTAATTTTTGCTTATTTTATCTAATATTATTATTATCACTATTATACTTATTATTATTATTATTACTACTAATCTTTATTTATTATATTATCATATTATTACTAGTATTATTATTAATATTATTATCTATGTTATTACTAATCATTAGTGTTATATCATATTAGCATTACTATTATTATTATACTATCATTGTTAGTATTATATGCATATTATTAAAATAATTATTGTTACATAATATTATTAATACTATCATTCATCACTATTATTAATATTATCATTATTACTACTATTATTTTTATTTTATTTTATTTTCCTAAAAGAAATCTATAATAACTATTATTACTATTAGTTACTTTTATTATTAGTAACAACATTATTTTATTTTATTTTAACCAATAACATTCAATATTATTATATTTAAACTAATAAAATATTTAGTGTACAAAAAATAATAATAATGGTTTTAGATAGGCATTTTTCTTATTATTAGGAAATTTTTAGCATTTTCTTTTCTATTTATTCCCCATTTGTAAATTTGTACCCCCACTCCCCACCGGTTGTAATAGCTAGTAAATATTTGTATTGCTTCATTATTTATTTATTATTCATAAAGCACAAACCAAAAATATTTTTTCAAACTAATACTCGTGCGAGCCATTTTTATTATCCTGAGTGGACAAAGCTTTGAAGCGTCCCAACGGCCACACCTTTTTGCACACACCACGCTTACTCTTGGGCTTACAATGAAACCTTAATTAATTAGTTAAACATTATTTAATTATCTAATTAGGTTATTTAAAATTAATTAGTCTACCTAATTAATTTTATTAAACTAATTACTTGATTAAATTTTGTTTAATTAGTCAATTAAATTTATTTCGCGCATGCACCTACACGAGATAAATCGTTTATTCATTTGTGCCAGCCACCTTGTATGGGCTTTTAATTTATTTACTCGCCTTATTGAATGCTTGTATGTAATTAATCGCCATTATCACACCTTAGTTCACATGTTTAATCAATTATAACCCGTACCTCCAAAACACTTTCATAATTAAATTACAAATCTCGATCCAACGTCGAGTGCATTTTCTAAATTCTTTCATAAAGAAAACTCAAGTGTTTAAGCCATTGGATGCTAGACTAGTTGTTTAAACACTTGCAAAAAATGAACTTCTAATCTTTAAGTCGTTGGATGCTAGACTAACTACTTAAAGATTCTTAATAACGTGAACCTTGTTTCACTTCATTCTTTCATAAAAGAAAAACTTTTGGGATGATAGACGACTCGATGGGCATTGAGTTCATCTTGTTTCTAGTATTTGAATCATAGGATGCTAGACTTATGGTTCGGTACTTTTCACCCGCATAAAAAACAATTCAACTCATTCAAATTCTTTTATCGCTCATATGCGATCGTAAAAAACTCTTTTCGGATAAAGAGGGTGTAATAGTCGTTTTAAATACGAACGAGGACTTAAGCTTTTCAAACAAACAAAATAAGTCCTAGTTCAAAGTATTTGAAATGTTTAAACGCACGATTTTTCTTATAAAAATCAATACAACAAACTTAAAACCTTTTTAAGAGGAACTACAGAGTTTTGAATTTCCCATTGCACAAGGGAATATGTAGGCCCGCGGTTCAAAAACCGTGTCAAACTCAAAATAATAAACAAACAATTTCTTTTCCTTTTGGTATTCATAACTTAGCAATAAACACACACACAAACGCGTAGATTTAAATGGGTCCCATCGAGTACGATGGATGTAAGGGGTGCTAATACCTTCCCCTTACATAACCGACTCCCGATCCCACTTTTTGGTCATGTAGACCGCCTTATCCGCATGCTTTTGGGTTTTATCTATATTTTCCCTTTCCTTTTGGAATAAATAAAATTAGGTGGCGATTTCACTAGTTTTCGAGAATTTAAATATTTTTGAAAATCGAGTTGCTTCGGGGCATACTTAATTGGGAAGATTTTAAAGCGAGTTAACCCTAATTTAATTCTTCGCTTGTGTGTTTATTTATTGCTTTGATGTTTATTGCATTATACTATCCTATGATATATTTTGATATTTGGGCGTTTTTGGTTATGATTCATAGATAAGCCCAATACCCAGGCTTCTAGGAAACATAAGTTTAGAGTGGTTGAGTAGCTTAGGTCCATTGGACATCCGTGTTCCTTGGATCGACGTGAAGACCACAACTTAGAGTTGGTCGTTTTAAGGGGATTGTTGTTCATGCTAGAAAAGGGTAGCAATTTCTAGACAAATGGCCTACAACTCTAAGTATTAGGATGTCCAAATTGAAACCAACCGCTCAAAGGTTTTTGAGTATCCTTTAAGAGCCGCTTGAGTATACTTTTGAAAATACTATTGTCTCGACAATAATATTTTAAAAGGATCTGAGACCGAGAAACATTTAGCAAAAACACTAAACCAACCTTGTTTGGGAATATTGTTGGGTAGGCGTCAAACCATGGCCAACCAACTCGTGACTTATCATGTGATCTACACTGTTATCCATTTAACTCATTTGCATCGCATGTTTACATTAATCATTCATGTTCATCACATTTGTTAACATTTTTGTATCTTTAAAGGACTCATTCTTGAAAGTAAACAGACGGTGCAATGGATCCCGCAGTAAAAACAATCCCTCACTTCATTCCAAACATCAACACCTGCTGAGGCTTAGGGAAAAGTGAAGCATGCACAATTGAACAACTTTCACGCCAGAGTATATGGATCTTGGAGCTTTTGGACATTGATACTGATCACAATGCTTGAAGGCTTTGTAAAGTTCTTTGATCCTTCCTCGAGGTGTTTTACATTCCAAAACTTCGGATGGTTCCAACAATTGAAGAATTGAAGATTGTTGAATTGGCTCTAAAAGATAATATTCCTTTTACCAAGTTGGAGAAATGGATGCTTATAGTACCGGCTGGGTCTCCGATCCGAGAGAGAAATAATGTTGGAAAGAGGAATTTCTAGGAGTTTCTAGAAAAAGAGTCAAGAATTGTCGGTGGGGAAGAAAATTGGAGGTCGCTCGCTGCCATCCTAGCTTTATTGATCTTTGAGTAGTATTGTTTCCGAGTCATGATGATGAGTATGAGTCACCAAAGAATCAATGTGTTCCTTTCAGAGAACTTCAGCAGCTTTTACAGATATGCTCATCAACATCCATACCGATACGCCAAAAGAAAAGGAGTAGTGATGTTGTTGTTCTTGCTCTATTCTTGGTTGAAGTCCATATTCCTCAACGAGCCTTCGGTGGATTTTGGAGAACTTGATTTGGTCCTCAAGTTGGCTTCTTACCGCTTAGTGAGTTTTCTCGTATTCTCCAAATTGGTACACGTGGAGATTATCACTCATTGTGGGGCATTTCCTAATGTTCCGCTTAATTGATCTCGAGGTTGCATTAACTATAACCCTGTGTTGGTCCTCAAGCAATTGATGTCCCATGGAAACCGCACTAAAGGAGGAATTTTTGAGGGAGTTTATCTTATTGGATTTTGGAAGAGATGATCCGGGTTTGTTGAAGCAAATACAGAAGGCTTGGACTCAAGTTCACAAGAAAGGTGCAGAGCTTAGAAAAAGAGGAAATGGGGATGGTGAACCTTATGAATCCTGGATACTTAGGAGGGTAATGGAGGTAAATTACTGCTCACGTGGAGGTTCCTTGACGCGCTGTAACTCAAGTCACCCATGTTCCTATTGAAGAGTTCAATAGACTCAAGCTAACCATCAAATGTGTTGAAGAGGGTCGACAACAAGCCGCCTTACTCGTGTTACTCGAGAGAGGGATGACTTGGCGCAAAATCTCAGAGAAAGGGATGATGAGTTGCTAAGGAGTCAAGAGCTTGTGGAGATAGAAAAGAAAGCGAAGTTCCGTGTAAAGGACAACTTGAATGCTGCCAACTTTGAGCTAAGAGAGTTCAATCGAAAGTTGGCTAGTGGCCGAACAAAGAAAGAGGGAAGGCCTCACGAAGATGAAGAACGGCCCTCCAAGCAAAGTCGGATTTGAGAAAACACTCACGATTCTAGAGTTGAAGGTTGCGAGAAACCTTGAATCCGCCATGCCGTGAGTCTCGCCTTAAGGAAGAAGCCCGCCTGCGTGAATACGTACTCAAGAATTAGCGGAAAATTCACGAGTTGGACACGCAAGGGATCTTGTGGTCTGGAGGCATCATGTAGAGTGGAAGCCCAATGTGAGGGATGGCAAGAGGAAGCCAAGCGTCAAAACGAGCTTTGATAAACAGAGAGAAACCATTTTATTCGAAGAGCGTAACAAAAGTTGTATAACAACTACTCGTGTCTGGTTGAATTGCAGACAATTGATGGTAGAGGTCCCATGGAGACTACAATCGTCAAGATTTAGAAGAAAACCGAGTTCTCGGTGGAGTATTTCATCGATCTTTGCGAGACATGGTGGGGCGATTCCAACAAGAGATAAGAGACTTCAGGCCCCAAGAGGACAACACTTCGATCTTTGTCGTTTTTATGTTTTATTCACCATTGTACTTGTTGAACTAAAAGGCACTGCAGTCTTGCTCTTTAATTTCCTACAAAGACTGATGTTTGTATTTTGACTATTATGTTTGAATGAAGGAGCTGATTATCCATGTGTGTGCTAATTATTTATCAGTGAATGAGTCCGATAAAGATCCTTGGAAATGGAAACACGGTCATAAGCATTTTTGCACTAATCATACATAATCATGCATTTTTCTTTATTTAAAAAAGGGGACGCCGAGCTCATTACGTGTCATTTCACCCAGGAATTCAAGCTGAACATCCGAAGCCCGTACGAAACCAGAACTAACGTGAGAAGAGCAATGGATCAATATGACGAACCGACGCCATGCAGATGATATTGATATCTGAAGACAAAGATGGATCGATTATGGAAATGCTTACGCCTCAAGATGGGGAGGAAGAGAGGTCACATCACGGCCGCCTGGTTGTTGCCACAGCTGCTAGCCTAACAACGGCTAACAACACACTAACAACGATCTAACAATGCAATTATTGCCTCGCCATCATCGAAAATATGAGGATTCTCCGAGGCGATACTCCATTTTTGGAGTGCGAGCACTTAATCCTCCATTCCATGGAATGCCATTTGATTTCCTCAAGGAGCGAGAATCAAGGAACGCCATGTCGCTAACCGAGCCATGGGAAGTGACGAGCAAAGGCAAGAAGAGGATGGACAAGAGCATCCGTGGTCAACAACCTCAAGGTGAGGAAGAGCAGCAAGATGACTATATGAGGCAATGCTATCGTATACGGCACTGTGGGTAACCCAACTCCTTTCTGTGACGTACGCCTGAGGATGTGTAAGGAACTTGCCGATCGTAAGGGAGCCGAGAGGAAGAATGTTATTGGCCCGAAAAATATGGATACGTGTCTGCATCCGATGTGGTCATTCCGCCAAAATTCAAGGTGCGATTTTGAGAAGTACAAAGGTAAGTGTCCAGATACCCATCTGAGAATGTATTGCCGCAAGATGGCGCACATGTTAATAATAGCAAGTCGATGGTCCACGCTTTCAAGATAGCCTTCGTGGGCATCTTTGATTGGTATGCAATTGGATATCCGCCTGGGACGACTTGTCCAATGCTTTCTTCAATACCACCAATACAACTATGGCCCCAATCGAGTACACTTCAAAACATGTCTCAAAAGGATAGGGAATCGCTTAAGGAGTACCGGAGGTGGAGAGGTTATTTAGGGTTCAACCGCTTTAGCTAAAAGGAATTGAATGATCCGCTCATGGGAACATTGCAAGATTCTATGAAAGGTTGATTGGAAGTATCGGATTTCTAATCGGTGATGGTGGGTGAGAGAATTGAAGAAGGATCAAGACCGAAAGATTCTGGAGGGAATGCATGTGGACCGCAGTGAAGAAGACGCTTAATGGTTTCAAAAGGAAGGAGGCGTAAACCAATGCTGATTTGGAGCCGAGGTGAGGAAGGAAGACCACCACCTAGGTCTGCTCCGCCCGTGTCCCATACATGTCATACCCCTATGCACGTTAATGTCACATGCAAGACGAACCAATGCAGATGCCGATGCCATATTCAAATCAAGTTCCTCAGAATCAAGTTCAACAACAACAACAACAACCAATCAGGAATCAAAACAAGGGTGCGATTCAACAAAGAAGCTCGCACTACCACAAATATACTAAAGAAGAAATTCAGCCTATTCCCATGACATACTCAAGTCTGCTGCCATATTTAATCCAAGATGGTAGGGTGGTGCCAAGAGAATTGAAGCCTGTTCCAGGACCTTCCAAGCCATGGTTCAACGAGAATGCCAGATGTGCTTTCCATGCTAATTCTCCAGGGCATACTACAGAGGATTGCTTCGCGTTCAAATGCAAAGTCCAGGAATTAATTGATCGGAAGTTGTTAATCACCGATGTCCCCAACATAGCTAACAATCCATTGCCGAGGCATGGGACATCATCAGTGAACGCTTTAAATGAAGAAAGTGGTCTGGTTATGGAGGTAGGGCAGTTGAAAGTGTCTTTGAAGAAGGTTTCGGAAGAGTTGAAGAATGCCGATTTAGTGGAAGAAGGTCATGAGGGCTGTTTGATTTGCCAAGACAACCCAGAACGTTGTGAGAAGTTCAAAAAGTATTTGCAAGGATTGATGCATCAGCATTTGATCCAGTTTAGCCGAGTTCCCACTGAGGTGGAAGTGGACGTGGTGGTTCCCCTGATCAATAATAGGAGACTTCATGTGTCTCCAATCCAAGAAGAGCTCCGCCACCGGAAGGGAACCAATGATGGTCTACCCGCCCATCCGCATCCCTTATAAAAGCACAAAAGCAAGACTTGGAATTATGAACCAAGTTGTCGTTGGAGGTAAACCGGTTTTTAGAGGAGTCATCAGGAGAACATAACCAGACGAGTGGTATGACCCGAGCGGTCGAATTTATCACCATGATCTAATGAAGAATCGAGCTGCAGAAAGTGTCGATGTTCCTCCCAAAGATGGAGTCACGATTTGAACGCGAAAGAAGGGATATCTTCAAGCCGAGCGATGAGACGTTAAAGATCATTAAGAGGAGTGACTACAAAGTAGTTGACCAACTTAGTCGACTCCGTCAAGATCTCAATCTTGTCCCTTTGAAGAGTTCGAGGCCCACAAGATGGCTCTTGAAGTTTCTTGACACTCATACGTGGCTGAGGATTACAATCAATCAGTTAGATGTCATGTTTCAAACTTAAATGATGGCAATGTTTGTCATTCACCGACGCCGATCTCCTCGAATGGAGGTAGCCATAATATGGCCCTTCATTTATGTTACATGTGGTGGAACAACTCTGCCAGAGTTCTAGTTGATACAGGCTCAGCTCTGAACGTAATCCCGAAGACGACATTGGCTCAGCTGCAAGTAGAAGGGGCAGTGTTGAAACCTAGTTCTCTAATCGTGAAGGCTTTCGACGGATCGCGCAGGATGGCGATAGGGGAGATTGATCTTCCAGTGCTCATCGGACCTCAAATTTTCAATATTACTTTTCGGTGATGGACATCTTTCCAAATTATATAGCTTTGTTGGAAGACCTTGGATCCATAGTGCAAAGGCGGTCACCTCAACCCTACATCAGAAATTGAAGTTTTTGTTAAACAACCAGATTGTGGAAGTTAGTGGTGAGGAGGACTATCTAGTCAGCCATGTGGCTGAATTCAAATATGTGGATGTAGGAGATGAAGTGCACGAGACCCTATTTCAAGCTTTGGAGATTGTGGGGAATGTGCAAAAGGAAGAAGACCGAAGGCCCGAGGTAATATAACGCGTTGGCAAGATGTCAAGGCTCTTATTGAGGCCGGAAACCCTGAAGGTTGGGGTACAGTGATAAATGTAGAAGAAAAGAAGGATAAGAGTGGACTTGGTTACCAATCGTACTCCGGGAACAATGTGTCGAGAGATGGGAAAAGGATGGATCCCTGCCCAGAGGATGTTTTGTTGCAAAGGTTTCCGCCCAGAAGGCTATCAATGCCATTGAAGACGATGAGCGCAATGGAGCTTCCAGCATGGTGTTTCGTACTCCCTCGGTGGCACTCAAGAATTGAGCGCCAGGATGTTACCCCATCATTTCAAAGTAATTTCTTGTTTTCAATTAAAAATCCTCGTTTCCTAAGGCACAAAGGATTGCTTTGTAGGGCTTGAACTTTTATCTTCAATAAAAGCGATTTTGTTATTCAGTTTGAGATCCCTTTGTTGTTTTACTACTTTCCAAAGGCATCTTAAATAAATAAATAAAATAACAACATTTTCACTATTTTCTCCGCTAAATGAACATACATATCTAAAGATAAAATCAATCATTTATGATCACCAAACGAGCTTATTGAACATAGCCATGCTATAACTCCTTTGACTTCGATTTCCGATCAACCAAGCCAAGATGAAGTGAAGAAGACTATGAACTCCCCAAGAGTTAGCACGTCCGATTGAGCACGAGGAGAAGATGATTCAACCTCATCAGAACCGTGGATGATCAACTGTACCGAAGAGGAGCTCAAAGAAGTCAAAGTTGGAACCGCCTGGGGCAAGAGATAAAAATGAGTTGGTCACCATCGCGAGTTTGCGATTTGTTTGCCCGGTCGTATCGTGATATGCCCGACTCGATACGTTATACACAAGCCGAAGCCCGATTGCTCTCCGGAAGCACCAAGGAGAACGGATCCCGAGATGGCTAAAAGATCGACGGCGAAGAAGCGTTTGATCCGGTTTCCTAGCCGCAGATATCCAGATTGGATTGCTAACATTGTACCTGTCCCCAAGAAGGATGGAAAGGTTCGGATGTGTGTAGACTACAGAGATTTGAATCGAGCCAGCCCGAAGGACGACTTTCCTTTGCCTCACATTGATGTCTTGGTCGAAAGCACCGCCACCGCTTCGGTTCTCTTTCATGGATGGTTTCTCCTGATACAATCGAAGATGGATCCCGCAGACATGATGAAGACAACATTCACCACCCTGGGGCACTCTTTCACACAAAGTCATGCCGTTCGGATTGAAGAATGCGGGCAACTTATCAAAGAGCCATGGTAGCTTTTCCATGATATGATGCATAAAGAAGTTGAGGTCTATGTGGATGATATGATTGCCAAATCTCAGACTGAAGAAGAGCACCTTGTCCATCTCAAAAAGCTGTTTGAAAGATTGAGGAAGTACAAACTTCGATTGAATCCTAACAAGTGTACTTTCGGAGTCCGGTCCGGGAAGTTACTTGGATTCATAGTAAGCCAGCGAGGTATCGAGGTAGATCCTGATAAAGTGAAAGCTATTCAAGAAATGCCAGCACCAAGAACGGAGAAGGAAATTCGTGGTTTCTTGGGACGCTTAAACTACATCTCTCGGTTCATATCACATTTGACGGCCACTTGTGAACCTTTGTTCAAATTATTGAAGAAAGATCAAGCCATCGTATGGAATGATAATTGTCAGCGAGCATTTGATAAGATCAAAGAATATTTACAAGAACCACCGATCTTGATACCGCCTGTGCCCGGAAGGCCTCTCATAATGTACCTCACCGTACTCGAAGGATCCATGGGTTGTGTTCAAAGCAACATGACGAAACGGGAAGGAAGGAGCATGCAATCTACTATCTAAGTAAGAAGTTCACCGAAAGTGCTAAGCCTGTGACCGCTAGAAAAACTTGTTGCGCTTTAGCTTGGGCTGCCTGTCGTTTGAGACAATACATGGTGTCACACTACAATGTTGATATCCAAGATGGATCCTATCAAATATATCTTTGAAAAGCCACTTTGGTT
>CM038797.1:105925761-106041493 GCA_021764765.1 Vicia sativa | reverse complement strand
TGTCACAGACCCGAAGAGTACGAAATGGTCTATAGTGCTTTTATCTAACAGTGATTGATGATAAAAGTGTAGATCAAGGTGATGTTGATGTTGACAATGAGTCGTATATTAGAAACGATCGAGATGAAAATACTAAAGCGGATGAAACATATATTAGAAAAGATCATGATGAGGGAATTTGGATCAATCCCTCCGTCCGCGTTCTTAAGAGACAAGTAATTCACAATCCAACCAAGAAAAGAAAGAGATGTTAGTGAAAGAGGTAATATATATTCCTCCATTCTTGTTAACACTTAGCAAACTTCTAATAAATGATATATTTTTCATTTTATATACTCAATTGATATTTGTCATTTTATATACTCAATAGATATTTGGAATTATATATTTGGAATTAAATATTTGTCATTAGATACTAATGTTTTCTTGATTACAGTTAGATGGCTAATAACGAGGAGCACCCACATGATGATTCAATTAATGATGGAGACAATGATGGAGGAAAATCCAGTGAAGGGTGGAAAAAGAAATTAAAGAGGAAAAACTATTATGAAGAATATTATTCGTGATAGAGATAGAGGTATAAAATCGATGTGCATTGGAGTACAATGGCCATTAATTGAGCCTAACGGTTCTAAATTGACAAGTTACATTGGTACAATTGTAAGGAGAAATACCAATAACTTGTGATGAGTGGAGAGATGATACTGTTGGATGATGCTAAAACAAAATGGAGTGAGATACATACTTTTAATTATGTCTTTAAATTACAATTATGTACTTTAAATTATGTCTTTAAATTACTTATACTAACGCACTTTGTGTATGTTTTTGTAGAGGTCTTTCAACATTGATGACACAAAAATATTATTGTCTTGGATTGGCCGGCAAAATACTTAGAGGTTTAGAACATATTTAAACATAAAATATCTTAGAGATGCCGAAAATTGTTTTGTTGATGCGGGCGTCCAACGAATATGAAGATGTGATTTCACTTAAAGAATGAGATGTTTTAAAGACAAACGGAAAACCTCAAAATTTTAGAGTGTAAGTGGCGTAAATCGTCAAAGAGCATCATCTCGGCATATCCATACAAAAGGACGTTTGGGATATGCGATTAGAACAAAAATAGTAAATATTTACAAATTGCAATGATATACTTGTTCATCAAGAGTTATAACTGAGCTTGTTTTTGTGTTAATGTGTAGTTAAAAGAGAATACGAAACATCTCTTCGGAGCATGTTTTGTGGAAGGCTGCCCGTGTGGGTAAGGATGGAGTTCTTAAAGAAGATGTACAAGAAATTTTTGAAAAATGCGTAAGTATAACATTCATTCCAATTAAATCAAAATTTTATTAACATATAATATTCATGTTTTCCAATATTCATATGCATTTAGGAGATTACATCACGGTCTACATCTCCACGGATGATTGCAGGAGCATACTTAGTCGAGCATTAGATGTTCGTGAGTATTACAGTCGGGTGAGGGTAAAGGACATAGGGTTACTCAAGCTCCTTGAAAAGAACAACCAAAGACAAAATCGCTAGCAATAAAGACAAGGTTGAATGCATTAGAAGGAAGTTCTTGAATTGAGGAAGGAAAAAGCAAGACAGTACCAATCGAAAAATCTTGGTGTTAAAGAAACTAGTGACATAGCTAGTGTCAATTGTGCTCTTAAACCAAGTATTCCATATATTATTTAATTAGTGTAATTTATTTAAGCGACATATATACACATTAACGATGTCATATTTATTATTGATTTTAGGGCATTTCACGTTGTCAACTCTTTTTAGAGACACCAACTTATCGCATGGTTGGCAAAAAAGTCCATAACACTCGGGAGAAGTACTTCATCATAAACGCTCCCCGGATATTTGAAAGTGTCAATTGATATTGCTTTAGAGGAGGGTGCATTATTATCCAATCGGATGAAGTTTCGGATGCAACATTGGTAGGAGAGGCAATAGGAGCGTTTGTTGCATGGCCGACTCGTTCGTAGATGATGAGGTATAATTAAAATTGTTATGAACCTTTTAGTACTCAAATTTTTACGTTCGTTTTACTTACATTTTTGCATGGTGATGTTAGACTCACAAAACCCAAACCAAAAGGGATTACACGACCAATGGAGTCATCAAAAAAGCAGTACAACACAATTATATGATATTTATGCTTAGATAATGTTAATTTGTCATCCTATACTTGACCACTCTAATTTTATGATATTTAGATTATTCAAAGAGATTGAAGAGAAAAGAGGAGTAATTAGCACATAATTAGCAACATTACTAAATAAACCGTGCTAGAAAGAAAACTACTTCATAGTATAGGTCGTGCCTTCCACTATATAAGCTTCACAACTATCCCAAGGTGGTACTTCTCTTGTACCCTGGATGAAGGATTTATGGTTCTCAAGGCATGACAGCAATTGGTATGGAGGATTTGGAATAAGTTTTTGGACACTTGACATTAAGCATGGCCATCAATACATACATCGGTATACTCCAACCAACTTTGTTTAATTAATTGCTGAATTTATTTACTCATTTCAATGAATAATTAATGTTAATGATGTTTTATTTAAGGTTTTGTGTGACAAGTTGATTCGCCCGCGTGGATTGGAGTCCATTCACTTTCATAAATCCCAACGTTTTACGCAGGTCAATCATCTCAAAACCAGATGAAGTAATAGCATTTGTACTCGGTTTATTTATGGCCGCAAAGATACAAAAATTGTTCTTTTACCATATAATCACGGCAAGATAAGATTTTCATTCTAAATTTCCTCTATTAAATTTTTAACATTGTGTAGAAAATTTCCATCTAACCTTTGTTTAATATTCTAGTGGACACTGGTTATTGGTTGCAATTAATCCTGTGAGAGAAATTGTATATTATCTGGATTCATTGGGCAATGATTGGACAACATACCGGATATGAAGACGATTGACACGTAAGTGAGATTGTTCTAAAATATTCATGTATATTTAATTATTTATGCGATAATTCTAAATATTCGTTATTATTTTATTATAGCATTCTACAAAGTTTTCGAGCACAAAGAGGTATTCAAGTACCAAGGAGTAGAGTCAACAATATTTCTTGGATCAAAGTGGAGGTATAGATTTTCCCAATCTTGATAATATAGCGATGATACTTGATAAACCAAGTTAAGGTGTATATACTGATGTATATCCGTATTTTCTTTCCATGTGTAGTGTCCTCGTCAACTCAATAGTGTAGATTGCGGTTATTTTATGTTGAGGTTTATGAAAGAAACTATTCTTTTGGACCGATTAGAGATTCCATCCACAGTATGAATTTCTAACTTTGGAATTATTTTAATATTTCTCATAAAATGACTTAGTATTTTAATTAAATCATACTATGTTATATTATTATGTAGTACTTTGATGAATTCAAGTGTGCTTATTACTCAAAAGATCAATTGGATGAACTTATGGAGGATTGGTGCCAATTTGTTATGGAGTTGAGAGTTTTATTTTAAGGTATAACTTTGAGTTTTGAGAATATAATATATGTCGTTATAGTTGTGTTGTTTTTTTTGTTATTTGGTAACTTGTATGAATTTCGATTTTTTTGATTTTGTTTCAGGTTATATATATAGGTGCAGATCGATGTAGAAGATATAGTTATTTTGTAAAGAAATTTTGATTTTGTTTCATTATTGTATAAATTAATGTTATTGATGTATATATATATTGTGCAAAAAGGATTGAAGATGTGTGTTGACGTATATTGATGTTGTTATAATATTGTTTCATTGTTGTATATTGATGCATGTTGTTGTTTAAAATGTTATGTTGAAGCTATAAATTCTGTTGCAAACATGGTGAGATTATATTAAATAGAAAAAAAATTCTGGCAACATTTTTTTTTAAATGAAAAAAAAATTATATTAAAAAAATAATAAGGAAAAGCTACTAAAGGGGAATAGACAGCGCTTTTAATGAGAAGTGCTGTCTAAAGTGATTGAAAAAAAATATATATTAAAAAATAATAAGGAAAATAGCTGCTAAAGGGGGGGAGAATAGCCAGTGCTTTTAATGAGAAGCGCTGTCTAAAGTGATTGAAAAATAAAATATATTAAAGGGGCGAATAAATGGCTTTTAAAAAAGCTGTCTAAAGATCCACATAAAAAAGTGTAAAAGTGCTAAAAGTACCTATAGTAGCGCTTTTTCGCTGCTAAGGGTACCTATAGCAGCTTTTGAAATTACATAAGCATCTATACCTTTAGCATTTTAGTTTTAAGCTTGTAAGGCCTAAATGTCTAATCCCTTGTTTGGCATAGTGCTTGTTGAATTTCCGACGGAGTCCGTCTTGAGCGTCTACGAAGATTTCACGATTGGGGTGGGAAACCTTTATGATTTCTTCATTAAATCGCGCCATATAGTCCCTTAATGATTCTGGTAGTTGTCGACTCCAGCGGGTATTTGCCACCTTTCGATGGCGATTCATCGAGAATTGCTGAATTATTTTCTTGTTGAAGTCTTGATAATTGATCATTGAGAGCGGAGGCAAGCCCATGTACCATCTCAACACGGATTCTCTGAAAGTGTCAGCCATAAGCTTGAATTTTAAAGAATCACTGCCCTCTATCAAGGCCATGGTATTATTAGTTGAGATGTTATACTCCTGCGGGTCTGTTTTACCGTCATACGTCGCCAGAACAAGAGGTTTAAAGGTTTCTAGGACTTGGTCGTCCCGGATGGCTGAAAGCAGAGGTTGTGGCTCTAAAGCTCTATCTCTTGTTTTCAATTTCTTCTTGGCTCCGTTGTTGGCGAGCGCGCTATCTGGAGAGTGTCGTTGTGTTGGCGTAAGTCATCGATCATAACCAACAAATGTGCCAAGTCGGCGGTGGATCATTTTCAGTGTGGTGGACATTGTTTTTGTAATTCAAATATGGTGGCTTGGGAATGTTTTACCGAGGCCCCGGTGCCAAATGTTCTTGCTAGAATATTTATGTGAGGATGTTTAGGGATTGAGCTCAAGTGAAGGATACTTGTGATCAAAGCTATATGTATTGCTTACCTCTCGGAGCCCTATTCATAGATGCCAAGGCGTCCATACTACTTCATCACGCCTCTTCATCAATCATAACTAAGAAGCCATTCGCCTCCGCTGTCACTAATTATCATGAGCGATTATGCGCCATCGGGCTTAATGAGGCATTACATCTTTAAAGGAGTCGACTTGGTCGTAACCTCCACGGAAGTCGGGTGTCTTCCGATGAGAACCCCACACCCGACCGATTTAGTCATCGACCGAATGGGTACCTACACATCCTCTACCGACTAAGTCCCAAGATCTAGACTATGTAGTCGGACATAGACATACCTTGGGTAATAGATTTTATGTATGTACAATACCATTGGTGGAAACAAATATTTTGTTTCGTTTGTTAATGAGTAAAGTCAAAAGTTATGGATCTATATGATAAAAGGAAAGGATGGAGCATTAAAATCTTTAAGAGATTCAAAATACTTGTCAAAAAGTCAAAGAGCGAATAGATGGAGGTGGCTTTGAAGACTTTTGAGAAAAACATGGTGTGACGAGGTAATGCCTCAACATAATGGAACATCATAAAGAAGAAATAGAACCATATAGATATGGCATAAAGAAGAATTTGCCAAAATCTTAATGGGGTGAAGTTGTTTCATGTTTATATTTGAAAATATGACCTACCGAGATATTAAATAACAATGTTCTGAAGAAGTATGGAGTAGAAAACGAACATGAGTCATCTGAAGTTGTTTGGCTCTATGTTTACAAGCATGTTCACGATGCGAGAAGAACAAAGCTTGATGACAAGCGTGAACCTATGATTACGGTAGGATATCATAAAGCTGGTGCATCTGAGTTATTCAATCCAAATAATGAGAAGAATGTGTTAAGTCGAGATATTGTGATTGGTGAAAAATTTCTGGGGTTAGAATTCGAGCATTAACAAGCCATTAATGATATATGAATTCGATGAAGAAACTAATGAAGTCGAAGAAATTGCTAATATTCTAGTCGTCGAAGTTCCCCAATATCAAAGTCAAAGAAGGTATGGATGAAACAAGCCAAAGACCTCAAAGAAATAGAGTTCCTCCAACAAGACTTCATGATTATGAAGTGGTCGGTGATGATGAAGTCACGTCAGATGGAGAATTAGTTCGTTTTGATTTACTTGCATGTGTTAAACCAATCAACTATAGCGAAAATTTGAAGATTAACAAGTGAAATTAGCTATGGTTGAAGAGTTATAGGAAATCACACATGGGAGTTAGTCGAATTGCCATTACATATAAAAGTTATCAAAGTAAAGTGGATGCTCAAGATGAAATACAATGCAAATGGGTCGATATCAAGACATAAAGTAAGATTAATAGCTAGAGATTTTCTTCAAATAGAATGACTCGACTACTCTAAAGTATTTGCTCCATTAGAAAGATTGGAGACTGATCGACTAGTAGTAGCATTGGCATGTAACCAAGGTTGGTGGACATTTCATTTAGATGTGAAATCAACATTTACGATTGGTTCCTTAGGCGAAGAGGTATATGTCACCCAACAAGAAGATCTCATACTTAATGGAATTGGGATGTGTCAAATGCAAATCAAAGCATGGTGTCTATGTTCAAGTTATAGCACAAGGTATAACAATCATTTGCTTATATGTCAATGACTTGCTAGTAATTGGAAATAGCTTGGAGAACTTGTCAAAGTTCAAAGAGATGATGATGAAGGAATTTGAAATTTCGGGGGAAAATTGGCTTAAGGCATGAAACTTCAAATGTCGAATCAAGGTATATGATGCTGACAAAATAAGTACATCAAAGAGATACTCAAGAGATTTAGAATGGATGATTTGAATCCTGCATCCTCACCTATCAAAACAAATGTGAAGTTGGAGAATAATGGAGAGGAAGACAAAGTCGATGTAACTTTGTTCAAGCAAATTGTGGGATCTAAAAGCGACTGATATAGTTTTCGCGATGGGATTAGTGAGCAAATAAATGAGTGAACTAAGGGTGCGAGAAGAATCTGAGATACTTAAAAGGATCGATAAGCCATGTAATACTATTTCGACAAGATACGAAACAATTAATTATTTTTGGATCTTTGGTTGATGTGGAGATAAGGAAGATCGAACAAGCACAACTAAATATTTCTTTCAAGTATTTGGTGCCCGAATCTTGTGGCGCTCGAAAAACCAACCTATGGTGGCATTATCATCGTGTGGCGGAATATATAGCAAGATCCTATGATGCATGTCAAGCAATTTTGATCGAGATGTACTTGAAGAAATGGAGCTCAAGTGAAGAAATCTCTAGTGTTGCAAATGGACAATAAGTTAGACATAAATTTGGCGAATAATCCAGTTCTACATGGAAGAAGCAACCATATCAAAGCTAGGTTTCACTTCTTGAGGGAAAATGTAAATTGAGGTGAACTTAAAGTTAGGCATTGCTCAAGTGAAGCACAGTTGACAAACATCTTCATCAAATGATTAAAGATCGATATATTCCTGAATTTGAGAAATAAATTAGGAATAGTTCAGATCGACTATGATTAGCGTAGGTTCGACAACTTGGATTATGGGGGTATGTGGAAATATTATATTTGATTAGATTATATTTAACATTTAAATATAATCCAAGCTAAGTTATCCACATGATCCTTTAAGTTATTTAATTGTAACTGATTGATGCTTTATGTGGTTTTCGTTATATGTGAGTCCTTTATGTTAACTAAGCTTGCATCGTTGACCTTTTTATAAACTCCTTTTCAAAAAAGTTGAAGTGACACTAATAGTACGATTATGTCATAAATGTCAAAATAAAGTAGCATAAATGTCAATGAAACAAGCATTAGTTAACATAAATGACACACATGTAGCGAAAACAACATAAATGATCAATCTATTACAATTAAATAACTTAAAGAATCTTGAGGATAATTTATCCTATAATTTAAGTTGTATATGTCCAAATCTAATTAGGGTTAGATATAAATAGTTACAATGTGTATCCTAATTTTTTACAATACAATTTCAAATATAATAAAACTCTTATTTCTTTATTATTTTCTCTTTATCTCTTCATTAAAATTATCTTATACACTAATATATTATTAGAATTTGTGTAACTAAAGAGATACAAACATTCATATTGTTACGGTAACATATAGACAATCAAATATCATGTATTTAAATAATAAGAAATATGTTAGACATATTATAATTTTAAAAAAGTTAAATATAATAAAATTAATTTAAAATTTTAAAATATTAAATATTAGTGTTTTAAAAAAATACTTATATAAAAAACTTCTTAACATGTGTCCACATGAGCACATCTTAGTTAAAACATTTCAAAGTAATGGGTCATTTGATTGCGTGTGGGGAAAGAATAAAGCGATATTACCCGTATTATATAGACAAAAGAACACGCTTGTAGAAATTTGTGTGGCATGAATGGATCTCATGTAATATGGAATATATTAAAAAAGATATATCACCAATTGTCAAAAATATGCCAACCGTATCAAATCAAACCTAATTTCATTTCATTTATCATATTGTTAGTCTTGTGCCGTATCCACGTGGGAATCGTTGGTTCAATCACCTATAATTCTTTTCAAAAAGGGCATTTTCATATTGGCATATGGTATAAGAGCTTCTTGATAGTTGATATGCTATTTTGATGCTTACAGAATATAGTATTATTTATGAAATAATGACAAATAATATGCTATTTAATCCAAAGAGAGGACTCATAGCTATAAAGTTTGGAAAAAGGTTATAGATTTAGAGGCTAAAAATGATTGGGATAATATCTTGTCTATTTGATAGCTATAATTCATCTACTAGTGCAAACTAATTATTCTACAATTGACTTCTCGTTACATTGTACTGATGTTGAAAGTAACCTAGTGGGGTTTTTTTACGTGGATTGTTTTTTATTCGACCTAAAAAGTGAATTTTTACATCAGTTTTGAAACTAAACAAGGTAAAAAGATGAATTTATTTTTGTTGAAAGTGTAATTTCTTATGTCAAAATAGGTTGTTTTTCGACATAAAGTATGTCAAAAACTTTAGTCTATCAAGTTATAAGTAATTGTCAAAGTATTGAAGTAGATTGCTATTGAAATATTAAATTAGATTTGATTATTTAATATTTAAATATAACCAAAGTTCAACTAGGGTTGTATATAAATAGTCTTAGTCTGTATCATTATTTGTGCAATTCAAGTCCTACTAGAGTTGTATATAAATAGTCGTAGTCTGTATCATTATTTGTACAGTTCAATAATACAAACCATTATTTTCTTTATTATTCTCACTTTCTCTCCTCACTAAAAGTGTCTCACACACTAACAAATTGGTATCCAGAGCTTTTGGTTATTGTTCTTGATCGAGTTTTCAAGAATTTCACGTCAGAGATCGTGTTTCCAAGGCAAGTGAATCAACTGCTGCGAAGATGGCTAGTGATAAGGGCATTCTAAATTTTCTTTCAATGCTTGACGGCAAGAATGGATCTGATCGAAAAACAGATGCAATCTTTGTTTGGCTTCCATGAAACCTAGAGGTGGTTATCGACGGTGTTAGATGCTTAAATGCAACTGAAGCAGAAAAAAGCCCACAATGAAGTCAAGAAGAAAGATTGCAAGGCGCTTATTGCATTCGAGACGGTTGTTGATCTTTGTTAATTTCAACATAATCTCTCATGTTGAAATGACGAAGGTTCTCAAGTTACAAACCTTGCGGATAATCACAATTTAGTAAAACAAAATTCCATATAATGTCATGCTACGGAAGAACATAATTCAATTAATCATGAAAAGTAACATGTTCTACAGCGAAGTTATTCTCAAAACTTGGATAAGTTCAAACCAACAAAATTCAAAGGTCTTTGAGAAAACAAACCATTATCCAAGCAAACTTCAAACGACATAGAGTTTACTAATGACTCTAAATAAGCGTTCCCAGTGTTACAAATCGAGCATGACACCGACACACGATAAAATAAAATCTAGCTCTGAGCCATCCTCACTAACTCCTAAGCCGCTAAAGCTTCAATTTGAAATCATCAAAGTAAGGGTGAGACTTCATCATAATTAAAATGCATTATAAATTCATCAAAACAACAGAGTTTATAAGTTATTAGTCCACCCTATTTAGCATAATTAGATCTACTTCACAACACAAGTCATAAATACACATCACACACAACAACAAGACTATAACACTGGAAACCATCCTATCATGTTATAATCCATACAAAATGCGATGCAAGACTCTATGCATGTGATACTGATAGTGAACTAAATTCACATATTGTTCCATATCAACTCGGACACAGCATTAACATCTATTCCATTCCAACTCGGACATATATAAAACCTCACCGCCCATTCTAACTCGGCAGCGAATATTGGCCAACTCACTAATTTCACACAATGGGAATTAGTTCGACCAATGTATATGCATGCACATCAACAACATGTAACATTCAACAACAACACATGATATCAACAACCATCATGAATATATAACCTCAACAACAACACATGATATTAACAACCATCATGAATATACAACCTCAACAACAACACATGATATCAACAACCATCATGAATATACAACATCAACAACAATACATGATATCAACAACCATCATTAATATACAACATCAACCAGAATATAGCATACAAGCATCAACCTACATCCAATTCATCAGTACAATAACATACTAGTTTTCCCCACCAAATACACTAAGTACAAATATCCACAAAATTGGAAAAACCAACACTTTCCAAAATAAGACCGATTAATTAGTATTTTCTTCATTTCATAAAATAAATTATTTACTTTAAAGAATAATGTCTAAAACATCGATTAAAACGAACTTACGGTTTGAAAGTTATGAATTTTCAAAGTTTAACAATTTTCAAAAGTTACGGTGGTAACGGTTCCTCTGGGAGAACGATTCCCACTCTTAGTAGTGAAAACTCCTCGGAAAATGTCTTTGGGAACTCGGTTCCTCCACAGTAACCGGTTCCCATGTTCAAAATGGTTTTCTGAAAAATACATTAGGAACCGGTTCCTCCCACGAGAACGGTTCCTTAGACTCGAATTTTCTCTCTTTGAAATATACGAGAACTCGGTTCCTCCCACGAGGAACGGTTTCTGCGACCTACGATGTGAAAACTATGTTTTGACATGCTTCATTCTTAATTTCACCTACACATCCAAATACGAATCAATCACCAATTCATCATCAAAATCATCCAACAAACAATGTTTCAAAGCATAAGGACATAATCCAACAACACTTAACATACCTATAACATGGGACTGATATGGGACTTTCATTTCCTACTCAATAATTCATTCCCAAAATCCATAAGGCATAATAACTAAGAGAAATCACCACTTACCTTAGTAAATCCTTGAACTACGCCTCTTCTCTCTTTCACGTATGATTAGTTTTCTCCAAATGATTCCTAATTCTCTTTTCCTCTTATTATTCCTTTCTTTTATTATTATTCTACAATAATAACAACCAAATAGTAAGTTAGAGTCTTTACTCCTCACACCTCCTCCTTCTACTCCTTACACAACAACCCAATTCCTTTTATTTAATTAAATAATTCCGATAATTCTAATAATTCAAATTTTTAATTAAATAAATGACTAAATCAAATTATTTAATAATTGAAAATATTGGGGTGTTACAACTCTCCCCACTAAAGAGTTTTAGTCCTCAAAACATACCTTAGGCGAAAAGTTCGGGTATGAGTCTTTCATCGGCTCTCAATTCCGGTAACATTACCACCAGCTTGTCCTCCCAAGCTACTTTTACGAGCTATCTCTTTACCCACAATGCTTTAACTTCGATCCTCAATCCTCATAGTAAATGTTTCAACAGTCATATTATCTACTTTTGTATATCATCTACATGAATCTCATGGGACGGATCGACAATGTACTTCCTCAATGAGATACATGGAATACATCATGCAAATTCGCAAGAGGCGACGGTAAAGCAATCGATAAGCAACTCTTCCAACTTTCTTCGTCATTAGGAGCAGACCAATAAAGCGGAGTTAACTTCTTTGATTTCAAAGCTCGACCAATACCGGTCATCAGTAACTCGCATAAACACATGATCTCCTTCACTAAACTCGATATTCTTCATTCTCTTATCATGATAACTCTTCTAACGACTCTAAGAGCTCTCATCTTCTCTGAATCATCTTAATCTTCTCGTGCATTGGACAATCTCGGTCCAATCACAACACTTTCTCCAAATTCGTACCAACACAACGATGTTCTACACCTCCTACCAATACTCGAGTGAAAACTATTGTTCTAGGTAAATGTAACACGGTGGGAGAACTGACTTATTTGTTTTGCGTTTGATCACAAATGTTGCGGATAGCAAGAGTTGCCACCGACTTTTCTTTTATCCAATTAAGGGAAGGCGAAAAGAACAGGAAAAGACCTTCGTTAGATTCTGAGTAAGGGAGTTGGTTAATGAAAGGGAAGGTGTTAGAACCCCTTTTCATCCGTAGTTATCTACGGGCTCTTAATTGCTTTAGCTCACTTTAAATTGCTTTTTTGTATGTGTTTGAAAAGATTTTTGAAAAGGCATTTCGCTTTGACCGTAATGATTCACGTTGGAATGTATCGAAGTGTTTGGAAATGTTTTGTTTTGGAAAAGGACTTTGCAATGAATCATCTTTGGAATGTATACAAAGTGTTTTGAAAAAGTGTGAGGTGTAAAAAGAATGTTTTAATTGAGCAAGCAAAAGAGACTTATTACCTACTTAAAACGGTCGTTTCCGTGTTATTTTTATTTCCTTTAGAATAAGGCTATTCATACCATTAGTTGGTAGGTAACCTTATTCGCTGGATGTGAAAGGGACATTCGAAGGGACATCGGATGGTCATAGAAGGCAACTTATAGGAGTATTCTAGCACATCCGTAGGGACGATCATCACTTTTCATAGGCAATAACCGAGGGACTAGATCATGTATTCGTTTAGGCAACATCGAGGGACTATGATATTTTAAGTCGAAGGGACTATGATGATACTTTGTAGGAAACCGTGCTAAGATACCCCCACGTTCGAGGAACTTGACCATTTATAAGGCAATGAGAGAGAATACCCTAGGGGGTGCATGTGTGAGAAGAGTGTATCATTTTCATATATTTATCTTGCAATTAGTGATCTATGTTGATTTTATCTTGCCATACACGCCTAATTACTAGCAGTTTAATAGGTGCAGAAAGTAAATTGCGGAAATATAAAGGGTCCTACGCTATTACATGGCTTTGGAGCAGATACATAATAGGAGGTGCGGAAAGTAACGTGTGGAAAGTAAAATTCTACGCTATTACATGATAAAAAATTTGCAACCTATACATCCTTTCTAGAATTTAAAATGCAAGAAAAAATAAATAGCAGAAAAGAAAACTAGTCCTAATATTTTTGGTATTTTTGAAAATTAGCGTTTATGTGAAAAAAACAACCTAGATCTAGTTGATTTTAATTAATTAATGAAAAAATAATTATTAGTGAATACTAACCTAAATTAATTAATTAAATTAGATAAAAGAAAATATTAGTGAAAGTTATCTAATTAATCCTAAATTAATTAACCTAATTACTAATTAAGTTAATTAATTATTAAAAAAAAGAAGAAAATAAGCAAAATATGAAAAAAGCACAAAACAAAGCAAAGGCTTACAGGAAGCTATCGGCTGGAGCTTCAGAGGTTCCGTTCTTGGATGCACTTTGGAGCTTACGGGGTTACGATCTTGGAAAGGGTCTAGAAGTGGAGCTTAGACTCTGATCTGGGCGTCCGTGGAGCCACGGGACTTCTCTTGGGGCCATTCGTGGAGCTTACGGTATTACTGAGAGAGGCCCAGAAGTTGGCACTTCTGGCGTTCGTGAGGCCCAGAAGTTGAAGCTTTTGGTGCTGGGAATGCCCAGAAGTTGGCACTTCTAGCGCTAGAAAGGATCCAGAAGCTGGAGCTTCTTGGGCGTGACACGGAGATCCGAAACCTACAAGGCAAATAATGAAAATAAAATAGCAAAAGGTGGGGTTTGAATCCACGACCTGATAGGGAGAATGACATAGTACGCGCAAGGTGAACCGTTGGGGCGGTGATACATCCATTCATCCTTCTGAACCCATAAATAGGTAAGGGTTATAAGCTTCTGAGTCAGAAGCACCGGAACAGTGCTCTGGTCATCTTCTCAGGTTGGCATCGATCATCAAAAACCTATAAAATGCATCAATTTATGAAAAGTAAAAGCCCAGATTGACTATATAGGACCCTACGATCACGATGGTAAGGTTTTTTTGTCCAAAAATAGCACATGTCGTGGAAACCGAATCTTCACTAAGTTCATGCCCTAACAATGGCATCTAGTGATTTATCGTCAAAATTTGTGGAGGATGGTTCAAACTGTTCTAACAAACTTCATGAACATATTTGCATGGTTAAATATCATGAAAAGCAGTAAAATGCAAAATACGATTTCAAGAAAATATGAAAACGGATGCTTATGAATGGCACGATTGAACATGTTTTGGCCATGAATAATGATCCATTCTTACCCTACTATACCTCAGGAACAAGAATCAATGCTTGGAAGCACTTGAAACCGGCTGGAAGTTGGAATCGATTTTGTCAACTTTGAGAAAATTTTGAGAATTTTAGGGTTTGTGAGAAGCTTGGCTGCACGTGTAAGAGGTGTCTAAAGGAGGTTTTTTTGTCTTGTAAGAGTGCTAGGTATTTATAGGAGAGTAGAATTAGGTCAAGGCATTAAGAGAAAATATTCTCCTTAAATGGAGAATATTTGATTTTAAAATTGCACAAAAACTTTCCAATCTTGATTAATCTCTTCCTCAATCTTCTTGCACGAAACTTGTAGTGAGCTATCTTGGACCCCAAGCCATGCAAATATCCAACCAACTTGCCTTAACTTTTATTTTGCATTTTATTTAATTAAATTTGAATTTAAGCTATTTTAATTCAAAAATAAATAAATAAAAAGATAGAGGCGTGGCATGCAGCATAGTGGTCATGGATAATCTCATGATAAAGTTTAAATCATAAAATCTTAGGCCCATTTGGAAATTTTTGGCTTTTGCTAGGTATTTTTCTTCATGCACCTCCTCAAAATGCTCAACTTGCACAATTTGTATCTTACTCAATTTTCAACATTTTTGGGTGCTCTTTGACTTTTAGAAATCTCAAGATGTCTTCTAAACATCCTTTTGGTTTCATCTTCATTGGAGTTTCCATGCTCATGGAAACCTCTTTGCAAAAGATGAATTTTGTTGACTTTTCTAGAAGGACTGTAATGTCTTGATCCATAAGTTCCAAATGAAGCATTTTCTTCCCAAGCTTGTGAGACATGAAGTTGTAGAGAATTTAATTCTCTTCAAAATGAGCTTTGGTGGAGAAATTTACGATGAAGTATGTGAAAGTTATGCTTGGTCAAAGTTTTGTTGACTTTTGTCTAGAAAGCCTAATTTGGAAACTTTGACTTTTGATCGGATCTTGACTTTTCTTGATGAATCATGATCAACTCTTGATCAAATGATGAACATGACTTATAAATATTAATGTGGACCAAAATTATGAAGTTTGGTGTAGGTTGACCACAGTTGACCTTTTGTCTAACCAACTAATTTTCACTATCGAGCAATTGGATGAGCGATTTGACTTGTAAGGCTTGAAACTTGACATAGTGATCCCTTGGAACATAGGATGAGGTATGATGACCACTTGAAGCATTAGAATTCCATCTTGACTTAAGAATGGAAAACCCTAGCTTTGATTGATTGCTTAGGAGAGATTTGTGGGTCACCCTTGTGAAATCCTTGAGGATTGAGATGTGAATTGTCTTAAGAAGTAGGAGGGCAAATTTTGGGGTATAACAGTTTCCCCTGTTCAATATTCTTGTACTAGAAGGGTTAGATTGGCATGCTTGCCTTTCGTGACTGAAAGTAGAAGATGATTGAACACTCGAGTACAATTTGCACTCATTGTTGTATGGAATAGGATCGTCAGTTGATGATGCGCTGGAATGGGCTTATATATGCCATTTGGAGAAGTTGCTACTGGAGAGTGAGTCGTACGCTAGACTCTGTATTTGTCTTTTGAATAGAAGAGACATCGGAGATGGGCTTAAGGATGCCATCTGAGACGGTTGGTAATAAGAGAGAGTCAGAATAAACCTTCGTCTTGGCTATTTCTGAGGTGAATACTTGGCAGGATGCGGATAGTTTTCCCGTCTTGCTTCAGGTGTTAATCCATAATCTATTGCCTGGAGATAAATTGTGTGGTCTCTCAGATAGTTCTCCCACCTTGTTTCGGGCATTAATCTTTGACCTTTCTGTTTGGAAAATGACTTTTTACCTATTGGGGAGATAAAATCTTGACAGGATATGGTTAGTCTTATGCAGATTATGATGCATGCGAGTGTATGACAATATTACTATGATGTATGCATATGTTATGACTTTTATGTGGATGTATGAATGTGGATGTTGTGGTATTTCAAAACATATCCAGCTTGAAGAAGATATGAATGTTCTGCTAGAGATTTCTGATGTTCGCTTGGAGATGGGTTTATTAGAAACCACTGGGGAGAAAAAGAGATGCTTCTGATTCCTCCGATGCACTATTTGACCAAATCTCGAGTCCGGATGTTGATGCTGCCTAGAAGAATAGCAATGGTTGAGAACTATTTGGCTGGGGATCTTGTGCATAGACCTTTGCTAGGGATGATATGAAAGGATTTGTTATTTCTTGGAGGCGAACATGGCATGGTGGCCGATGGGGTCATTAAAGCTTGCGAGGCTTGTGGGATCATTAAAGTTGGCGAGGTGATAGGGATCACTTGAGGTGATGAGGTGATGGGATCACTTGAGGTGATGAATCGATGGGATCACTTGAGGTGATGAATCGATGGGCTCACTTGAGGTGATGAATCGATGGGATCGTTAAAGCTGATGAGGCTTGTAGCTTATGTAGCTGATAGGATCGTTAAAGCTGATGAGCCTTGTAGTTGATGTAGCTGATAGGATCATTGCTCGGGGACTAATGTGATGAGGTTGATAGGATCATTAAAGCTGATAGGATCACTGCTCGGGGACTAATGTGATTAAGTTGAAAGTGTTGGAACATTGTTGGGAGGAGACTAGTACTTCGTTGGAGAAGATTTGTCTTTGTAAGGAGAGCGATGGCTCCGTGGGGATTTGTAATCCTGCGGATGTATTTCCTATGACAGTGACTCTGTGGGGGTTGTACTGGTGACTTTAGTCGTCATTTCAATTTCTAGAGCCTGTAGTAATCGCTTATTTCTGTTCATTTTTCATATGTTTGTGAACGGGTGTTTACTGTCAAATGCATATCATTCACAGCAATCATTGGACTTTAAGCAAACAACAATAAAATTTATACTGTAAAAAGGGAATTTGCATTAATTTTGAAAAGTGACCTATGGTCGGTTTGTATACAAGAGCGAATATCCTAGTAAGAGTAAATTGTCGAGAATAGTAAAAGCTATGCGGAAGTAATCTTGTCGAGTTTCAACTATGCTATTGCTCATATGTTTCGACTATCTCATCTCTTTGTTGTCAAGAAAGTGATTAAACTAACTTGCCATTGGAATCTTGAAGGCGATAGTAGCGTGATGCGTAAGCAAGTGATATGGACGAGACATAGTCGTACGCTTAAATCCCTAATTTTTGCCTAGACCGCCTGTCATACCCCAAAATTTGCCCTCCATCTTCTCAAGATATTTCATACATCCATACTCAAGGATTCCTCAAGAGTTGATCAGACAAACTCTCTCCTAGACAATCAACCCAAACTAGGGTTTGGTGATTCTCAGATCAAGATGGACTTCCAACATCTCCAATGGTCTTCATGCCTCCTCATATGCTTCAAAGATTCTCCATGTCAAGTTTCAAGCCTTACAGGTCAAGTTTCCTCAAACAATTGCTCAGATGGTTGAAAATCAGTTGTATTGGACAAAAAGTCAACTGTGGTCAACACACAGTCAAACTTCATAATTTTTGGTCAACATCCTCATTTTGAAGTTACATTCATCATTTGATCAAGAGTTGATCATGATTCATCAAGAAAACTCAAGATTTGCTCAAAAGTCAAACTTTCTAAATTAGGGTTTCTAGATGAAAAGTCAACTGAACTTTGTTGATCATAACTTCTTCATACTTTATCAGAAATTTTTCCACCACCTCTTGTTTTGAAGGAAATTCAATTCTCTACAAGTTCATGTCTCACAAGAATGTCCAAAAAATGCTTCATTTGAGAGGTATGGCTCAAAACATTACAGGTCATTTTCAAAGTCAACAAAAGTCAACATTTTGTTTTGAAGATATATTGAGCATGCAAACTCAACTGAGATGAGACCAAAACGGTTGGTTAGAGGACTCTTAGAGCTTTCAAAAGTCCAAGAACACTCAAAAATGTTGAAAATTGAGCAAGATACACCATTCACAAGTTGGGAAATTTTGAAGAAGTGCACAAGAGAAATACTTCTAAAATCAAAAACTTTGCAAATGGGCCTACTTTTCTTCATCCAAACTTATTCCTCACACCATTAGGAATATCCAAGCCCAATGCCACGAATTTTTATTCTATTTTCTATTTAATTTGGAATTTATTCATTTAAATACAAATTAAATTTAAAAATAGAGTATAAAATCAAAATTAATTGCAAACTTGATTTTTATTTCTTCCTTGGGATCCAATCAACTCATTAAAAGCCAGCAATTTTCGAAATTTGATGGATATGGCAAGATTGGATTGAGAATTGATCAAAATTTGAAGATTTGATTTTGTACAAAAATCAAATTTGATTGGCATTGATCATTGATTAAATCTTTCCCAAAACAACTCTGAATCCTTCCACTATATATACATGATACATACCACACGAATTAGGGTAGAAATTTTGACTCAAGAACCCTATTCCAAGCTCAAAAAAACCGTGGCAAACAAGCAAAGTGCAATCCTATTTCCAGCTGTTTTCAATCGATTTTAAGGTGTCCAACACATTCCTTGATACCTCTTGAGTCGATCCAGACCCTCACTTTGCTCAAATCCACCCAGAATCAGAAAATCCGAGTTTTGTTTGTTCTTGAAAAATCCAAAATCGTGTTTTAATTTTCATGCATTATTAACATGTTTCATTGTTGTTTTTGTGATTAGTGATGAGTTTGCAAGCATTCTGGGCACTTTGATTGAATTTCCATGGCCGGAAACACGATATGCCATGATTAGGGTTTCCTGTGCCATTTTAGGGTTTCACGAAATAGAAAAAATTGGACCACGAGACTATGTCCATCGTGTTCGGAATGATGCCAGGAATCGAACCATGTCTTTAGAACTTATTTATATTATGTATGCTGGGTTTTCAATTTTGCCAGGGTCTGTAGCGTCGAGAAAAAGCCGACGCTGAAGTTTCAAAAATTCAAATCGGGGACGATGAAGATTGGCGCGAGTTCGAGGCAGTGGGAAGGAGACGCGTGTTGTAATCCACTCACTCCGTTTCTCAAACAGTTAGACACGTTGGCTCAGTTGGTTAAGGCGTGGACTGTGCATAGATGCTCTCCCAGGTCCCCAGTTCGAATCTCCCCAGGACCGGTTTTAAATTCTTTTTTTACAAAACTCATGTTTTCAATTATTTTTCATATTTCTTATTATTTAATATTTTGCATCAATTTTAATTCTTTTCATATTTTTATTTATGCATTAAAAAATCACCAAAATATTTTTTCCTTTTGCATTTATTTTCAGAAAATACTTATTTAATTTATAAAATTAAAAATATATTTTGCATGCATATTTATTTTATTCATAATTTAGCATTTATGTCAATTTTAATTAGTTTTAAATCATTAAATTGCATTCAAAAATCCCAAAAATTATTTTAGCATATTTATGTTATTTCCGCATGTCATATTTTTCTCATACAAAAACTTGCATTTTTCTAACATTTTTCTCTTATTCGATTCATCTCGTATTTTAGATTTCTTATTCTTTTCTGGGTTGTTCGTTTGACGCTTTCTTTACCGTTTTCATTTTTCAATAATGTAACTTGTTTATGGGATGTAATAGTTTAAATTAGGTTTTATTTTCCATGAGTTTAAATTATGTATCGCCCCAAAGCCATGTAATAGCGTGGGACATTTATCTTTCCGCATCTTTACATTCGCATTTAATTTCGCACCCTATAAATTGCTAGTAGCTAGGCGTGTATGGCAAGATAATAATGAACATAGCCCACTAATTTTCAAAGATAAAAATATCCGAATTGACACACTCTTTTCACACATGCACCCCTTAGGGTAATTCTCTCTCGTTGCCTTCACGAATTCAATTGGTCATGTCCCTCGAACGTAGAGGTATTCTAGCACCGTTGCCTTCAAAACAAATCATCATAGTCCCTTCGATACAAAGATCATAAGACCCACGATGTCGCCTCCGAATACATGATCTTGACCCTCGATTGTCGCCTCGAAAATGATGATAGTCCCTTGAATGTGCTAGGATACTTCCTGAGTTGCTATGACCATCCGATGTCCCGAATGTCCTTACATCCAACAAATAGGGTTACCTATCAACTAATGATACGGATAGCACTATTCTAAAGGAACGTAAAATAACACGAAAAATGACCAATTCTGAGTAGGTAATAAGACTTTTAGTTGCTTGCTCGATCAAATACTTTTCACACCTCACTTTTGTCAAAATTCAAACTCTTTTCAAAACAAAACATTTAGAACACTTTGTATACATGAATCATTACAAAGTCAAAGCGAAATGCCTTTTCAAAATATTTTTGTCAAACACACGAAAAGCAAATTTTAAAGTGATCTAAGAGCAACTAAGAGCCCGTAGATAACTACGGATGGAAAGGGGTGCTAATACCTTCCCTTTTCATAACCTTCTCCCTTACTCAGAATCTAACGAAGGTCTTTTTCTGAACTTTTACCTTCCCTTAATTGGATAAAAATAAAAGTCGGTGGCGACTCTTGCTATCCGCACATTTGCGATACAAAAACTAAAAAGTCAGTTCAAGTATCACAGGCTGGCGACTCTGCTGAGGACACACCTAAAGAGAATTGCCTTAGGGATTTCTAAATCACCTTTATTGCTTCATTTTGACTTGCTTGCTTTATCTTTAAGGGTTGCTTGGGTATTATACTTGTTGGGGGATCCTACACCCGGATCCGAGGTTGGTTGATACTCGATGCTACGCTCATTGAGATCAGACTTTTGGGATATTTTCGATTGACCACTTGGCAGTCGTATTGAAATAAACGCCTACGAGAAAGATCAATGATGTGAGATTCCTAGAACCGGTTACTATTATAGGACGAGGATGAACCAACTCAAACTTTTGGTGGGGTAATCACCTATACCTCATGCAAGCCTTAACCCTAGGCTCATTGTGTGAATTGCTTGTGTGTGCCAAACATGACATCATGACATCATTCGCATTGCATATCACTTCTAACTATTTCAAGGACCTAGGGATTTATCTTTGCTCTGTTTTGTAGGTATTATGGCTTCTAGAAAGACTATCCGAATCAACTTGATGGGTATACCTTCTCAGTTCAAAGAATTGGTGTCAGAAATTCCCGATCATGCTCAGTTCATCAAAAGACTTGGTTATCTACTTGACTTGGTTATTTCCGGTTTTGAAGAAGATATGATGCATGTTCTATTCCAGTTCTTTGATCCGAAACACCATTGCTTTACATTCCCAGATTATCAGTTGGTTCCTACCTTGGAAGAGTTCTCTAAGCTACTTGGGGTACCTATTCTTGACCAAATACCATTCACCGGTTTGGAAAAGGTTCCTAAGTACGAAGACATCGCATCCGCTTTACATCTTAAGCGCTCAGACATTGAAGCCAATTGGGAAACCAGAAGCGGAGTTAAGGGTTTACTTGCTAAGTTCCTGATTAAGAAAGCCCGAGAATTCCTCAAAGTTATGAGTTTCCATGCGTTTGAAGACATTGTGGCCTTGCTAATCTATGGTTTGGTTCTATTCCCTAACTCGGATCAATTCATAGATGTCAACGCCATCAAGTTGTTCCTTACCCGCAATCCAGTGCCTACTTTACTTGGAGACATCCTACATTCTCTCCACTCGTACCATCAGACAAGGAACTCTCATGTGTTGTATACCGTTACTTTCGGTGGTTTATTTCGCACCTTCCTCCATCAATTTTGAAGAACGAACAAAGGTTGAGATGGTCTCGAGACTAATGTCACTCTCTCATTCGATACCCGTTGGTGTCTTTTCTCTCAAAGGACTTCACCTTCATTGGCGTTGTGGAGAATTCCTAATGTACCACTACTTGGTATAAGGAGGTATTACTTACCCTTCTCTAGCTCTACGTCGGTTTGGTTTTGCTCGAAGAGATGGTCCACATGATATGCTTCTCCAAGATATTGTGTTCGACTACAATCACGATCTCGAGTTAAGCGAAGGTTCATACATGCTTGGGGCATGGTAAAGAAGACTAATACCAAGACTTTGGGGCACGAACTCCATTCCTTGGGAACCTTACCTCAAATGGGTGCGAGCTCGAGCTCGAAAACCTCATGATGCCATTCACGCTTTGTTTTACGGTAATTATGGAACTGTTGCCATAGGTGGCGTACCTCTTATTCTCCATCCCGACATGCCTCACGATTTTGAAGACTTGAAGAGATCTGGATTCAACTAAAGAAGAGGATACCTTTGAAGCTCGGTGTTATGCAAGCGAGAAGAAAGTGCTAGAGTTGACCAAGCTACTTCACGAGGCGAAACATCAGCGCCTACCTCGGCACCAAGAGAAGCGCCCATGGGAGACTTAGAGCTTTAGGATTTACATGTTTTCTTTTATTTTGTTTGAACTATCTTTTGTACTTAAAAGAAAAAAAGAATAAAAAGTACTAATAAATGTTTGTTCATTGCTTGTTTAACAAATTTAAATCTCTAAGGTCCTTGAAAACATTGCATTGCATCCGCATAAACATTGCATATCATAGCATAACATTGCATCATAGGTACATTGAAGATTGGTTTTCTCATTTGCTCGCTATTTATTTTAGCGAAATGGCTCTTGAACAAGCGTCAAAGATCTTCAAGCTCGAGAATGCTCGGTTTCGTGATGTTCACAGTTTGGTCCAAGGCCAAGAAGATCGAAGAAGCTCATCAACGAAAAGAAGAAGGTTGTTGGTCTTCTCAACATGGGTAGGCGCTACAAAGGAGGTCCTAGAGTGGTTAGTCGAATTGAGCTCTCGAAGGAAGTGTCAGAGGAGGATGAGCAAAGTAACAAGGGTGATGGTGAAGGTAGTCGGCATGAGCACGAGAAAAACTATGATGATGGCCAATACTCGATGAGGATGACAAGTACAAGCAACTTGAAGACCGTTTGAATCTTGTGGAAAACACGAAGATGTCGGGGCTGAATTTTGATGATCGAGTCTTGTCCACAGTGTTGTGATTCCTCCCAATTCAAAGTTCCAACTTTTCTAAGTATGATGGCATGTCTTGCCCTAAGCGCATTTGAAATCCTATGTCGGAAGATCAATCCCGCGATGGCGAATTTGTGGATGCACTATTTTCAAGAGAGTTTGTCGGAACCAGTTGGAATGGTACTATCGACTAGAGAATGACCGTATCCGTACTTGGGTGATTTGGCGGATGCTTTCTGAGACAATATGAGTACAATCTTTGAATTGACACCCACTCGCATGCAACTACAAAACATGTCTATGGGTCGTGATGAGAAGTTCAAGGAGTATGCTCGAAATGGAGAGATCTAGCGGTGAGTTCACCACCCTTGTCCAATAGGGAGTTGGTTGATATGTTTATGGGAACAGCAGACCCATTCTTCAATCATCGATTGGAAACTCTTGGATTCACGGTGATATTGACGGCGCATTGAAGTGGTATCAAGAGTGGAAAGATTCAAGTGGAGACATCTTCAAATCTTTGAAGAGATCTTTTGGTGCTAAGAAAAGAAGCCAATCTTGTGTATGGTCGGAAAAGCCGATCCAAGACCGACCGCACTCAATCGTGAGGCGGTTGTGATCTCGATCCTCCATCAACACAACCTCGGCGAGACAGCGCCGCGTGGCGAGCAGCGCCGAAGACATTTGAAGATCAACATGCCATTGTCATGACCTTACAACATGTTGAAAGCGGTGATTACCTTGAGGATCCTCCTCGGAATGTCAACACTTCCTCTCAGAGATACAATCCTAATGCTAAGTGTGCTTACCATTCCAATAGCCAGGGACATAGTCTTGATGATTGTTGGGCTCGAAGAACAAAATTCAAGATATGATTGAAGCTAAGCAGTTGAGTTTGACCCTCTGTTGAGACTCGAATGTGATCAGCGCCTATGCCTAATCATGACAAGAGTTCCAATCTTTGTTGGAGAAGATACTTATGTTTTCAACATAGATGACTTGACCATTCCTCGATGGTATTAAGAAGAATTTGCTACAAGCGGTGTCGATCCGGGATGCCCGGAGGATTGTCGTTGGTGCCCATCGCACGATGGTTGTCCTTGGTTGAGAAGGCGTGTTCGATGCATGATGGATAGCAGTGAAATCTATTCACGAAACCACACATGCGAGAAGTGTGAAGAAATGTCTAAGTTGAAGATTGACAATGCGAATGAAACAACACCATCATGTGGGATACCTTTGGGCAGCCAAGTGGAAAGTATGATTACATGGTGAAGTACCTTTGTTCTCGGCTACAAAATTCCTATTGAAGATGTTAAGGCAACCGGATGGGGTGACGATTTCGAAGATTATCTTGATGTTAACACCATAAGTTTCCTCTGCGATCCTGCCTAGGTGGCACCTCTCATCATTACTTCTCCAAGACCGTTCCATATTCCTCGACAAGGCTATCCCTTGGAATTATGGGTGATGTTTACTATCATGGCGTCAAGCAAGACCCTAACCATTGAAGATCTTACGATTGAAGCCACCATTCACGACATTGACAACATCACGGATCTAGTAAGGTGACCGAGCGGAAGAGTATTCTCTCGGATATCTCTCCTCCCAAAGACACTCGACTCTAACTCGCATTCGGCTATTCAATCCATTCCCAAGCTAGAGGAAAGAACCGGTGACTCATCACCTTTCGGCCGGAAGTACCAAAGGAAGTTATTGAAGACACCTCAAACAAGAAATGGAGGAAATTCGAAGATTATCAAGAAAAGCGACTACAATGTTGTGGAGCAGTTAGGACGAGACTCGTCCAAAATCTCCATGCTTGCTGCTCTTGTGCTCGAGGCTCATGCTAATGCCTTGGTGAAGTTTAGAAGAATGCTCACGTGCATGACACTACCAGCGACAGTTTGAAGTTTGTATTGCTAGCACGGCTGCCAACAACGGCCTAGGCTTCTCGATCTTGATTTGACTCTAGGGAAGAAACACAACAAAGCCTTGCACATCTACATTGAATGCAGGCGTTACCTCTCATGTTTTGGTTGATACGGTTACGCTCTGAATATCCTACGAAGGCGCTTTTGATCGACTTGATATCGAAGGGTTGGTTACGAGACCCAATGATATAATTGTGAGAGCTTTTGATGGTTCTAAGCGAGCGATGCTTGGAGAGCTCACTCTGCTGTTAAAGTCGGTTCCCGGACTTTTGATTCCACTTTCTTTGTCATGGACATTCGTCCGACTTACTCTACTTGGGCCCTTGGATACATGGGCGACAGCTCTACCTCTTACATCGAAGTTGAAGTACCGGTAAAGGGAAGGTTGTTACGATGTGTGGTGAAGAAGAGTATATAGTCGGTCATCTGATCCTTCGATACCTCGAGATGGAGGTGATTTCTTTGAGACTCCTTGTCAAGCTTTTGAAACAATTCCCAGTCATGCTGTTGACTCTCCTGTCCTCTGAAGTTACACAAGCTCCGCCTAGGATAGCCTCATTGAAAGATGCACAAGTTCTTTGTCGAACAAGGAGGTAGTGCTATTTGGGGTCGACTCCTTGATCTTCCTTTCAAATTTGACAAGGCTGGTTTAGGCTTCACCATCAAAGGTCGGAAGATGATACATGAGCGTGCCGACCAACTTCCTTTCCACATCGGCCAGTGGAATCCATGCTATAGAAGGCGGCGACACGACTTCGACATCGGCAAGTGGATCTTCGACTCGGATCATGGGCTCGGCAATTGGAAGGCGAAGGCGTCATACCAATCTCCTTTAGCCGGGAGTAATTGCTCTTGTTTTGTTTTGCTTTTCGTATTCTTATGTTTGAACAATAAACTCTAAAGCCTCTTGCCTTGCAGGGGCATCATGGCTCGTTCGCGAGGTTATTATCATTGTTTGCGTTTTCATTCAATAAATTCGTTGGACTTTTGCATTCAATTGTTTTTTTTACTTTATCACCTTCAAAAGCTATGTGTTTCTTACACACACCGTGATACACTCTGAGAACCACTCGAATCTCGTTAATATGACTATGCTATTGCTAAATATGAATTCGATAATCCGATCTACCAAGCCGAAGGCAGTGAGGAAGATTGTGAAGTGCCGGAGAACTTGCGGGCTACTACAAGAAGCGAGTTATCTGACCACGAAAAGCAAGTTGAGGTTGTGAATTTGGGTACTAGCGAAGCAGAAAAGAGATCAAGATAGGAGCGGGTCTTGAGAGCAGTGTTAAAGAAAGGTTGGTTCGGATGCTACGAGACTATATTGAGGTTTTGCTTGGTCATACGAAGACATGCACAGTTTAGACATTGATATTGTGGTACACGATTGCCAACAAAAGAAGGTTTTCTCGGTGAAGCAGAAGGTTCGTCGCATGCGTCTGAGATGTCGAGAGAAAATCAAAGCCGAAGTTATGAAGCGGTTCAATGCGGTTTCTTAGCTGTTACTTCCTATCCACAATGGGTTGACGTGGTTCTGTGCCTAAGAAGGATGGTAAAATGCGAATGTGTGTGGATTAGAGATCGAACAAAGCAAGTCAGAAGGCGATTTCCCACTTCCTCATATTGATGTTACGGTGACAACACCGCTCGGCATAAGGTTTTCTCCTTCATGGATGGTTTCTCGGTTACAATCAGTTAAAGCGGCTCCGAAGACATGGAAAGACTACTTTCGTTACGGTGGGGCACTTTTTGCTACAAGGTTATGCCGTTCGGTTGAAGAGCGGCGCCACTTATCGGTGCTATGGTGACATTATTTCATGACATGATTCATCACGAGATAGAGGTCTACATCGGCGACATGATAGCTCGATCACGGTGAAGAAGAACATCTTGATCATTTGCTTTGTGGTCGAAGAAATGGTGAGACTTAATCTAACAAGTGCACTTTTGGAGTCGGATCCGGTAAACTCCTAGGGTTTGTCGTCGATGGAAAAGTATTGAGGTTGACCCGCCAAGGTTAAAGCTATTCGAAATGCCATCTCCCATCGAGAAGGAAGTCGAGAGGTTTCTTGGGCGATTGAACTACATTGCAGATTCATTGCACATAGCGCTACTTGTGAGCCAATCTTCAAGTTACTAAAGAAAGATCAAGTAGTGGAATGGAATGGCGATTGCGGATCGCTTTTGACAAAATCAAGGAGTACCTTGAATCCTCTATCGATGCACCTTGCCAGAAGACCTCTCATCATGTACTGCGGTGCTAGAGAACTCGATGGGGTGTGTGTTGGGGCAACATGGAGTATGGCGAAAAGAGCATGCAATATACTACCTTAGAAAAAGTTTACCGTGAAACAAGATACTCACTCGAGAAAACTTGCAGCGCTTTGGCTTGCTGCTCGCCGACTAAGGCAGTATATGTTGACTCACACTACTTTGTTGATTTCAAGATGGATCCGATAAAATACATATTTGAGAAACCAGCTCTCTCGGAAGAATAGCAAGATGGAAATGATCGACCGAGTATGACATCGGTACACTTCTCGAGCGATCAAAGGAAGTGTGGTAGCCGATCATTTGGCTCATCAAGCCGTAGATGACTATCGATCTATGCGGTTAATTTCGGATGAAGATGTTTTACTAGTTCTGATTGCGAAGAACCGGGCCGGACGAAGGACACGAACAAGGATCGATGGACCATGGTCTTTGATGGAGCCTCAAGCGCTTAGCAATGGCATTGGCGCCATCATTACATCCTGACGGACATCGCCTTTCACCACCAGAGACTTTGTTTGGTTGCACTAACAACATGGCGAATATGAGCGTGCATCATGGGTATCAAAGCTGCTATTGACTTAAGAATCAAGTTCTTACAAGTGTATGGAGACTCGGCTTTGGTGATCGGTCGATTAAGGCGAGTGGGATACGAAGCATCAAACCTCATTCCGTATCGAGCATGTTACGAGTTTGATCCCTACTTGAAGAGATTACTTTTGATCATATTCCACGAGAGAGAATCGGTTAGCGGGCGCATTGGCTACTATGTCATCTATGTTCAAGGTCGGATGGGACAACGAGGCTCCCGGATCATCATTGAGAAGTTTGTGAACCGTATTGTTATGAGCTTGATCGAGAGAAACCTTGGTACTGACGTGAAGAGGTATCTTGAGACTCGGGAATATCCAGAGGGCATCATTAATGATAAAGTTCATGAGAAGATTTGCATCAAATTCTTCCTCGACAGCGACATCTTATACAAGCGCAACCACGACTTGTGCTTACTCCATTGTGTAGACGACGACAATACACATCATGGAAGAGTTACGAAGCGCATTTGGTACCCACTCCGGTGGACATCGATGGCTAAGAAGATTTTGAGAACGAGGTTACTATTGGTCCATCATGGAAGTTGATTGTCATATGCGCTTGATCTTGTCACAAATGTCGTTCTGCGAGCAAAGTACCGTACCTCCGGTACCTCTGAATGTTCTAACGGATCCTTGGCCTTTTGCAATGTGGGGCATTGACATGATCGGAGAAATCAAGCCCACTTGCTTCAATGGACATCATTTCATCCTTGTGGCAATTGACTATTTCACCAAGTGGGTAGAAGCGACCTCGTTTGCATCTGTTACCAAGAATGTTGTGGCTCGTTTCATCAAGCATAACCTTATCATCGATATTGCATTCACGAAAGGATTATCACGAGATAACGGCTCTAATCTCAACAATAAGATGATCAACTACATCTTGATTCAAGATCAAGCATCATAATTCTTCTCCATATCGGCCTAAGATGAATGGCGCGATGGAAGCCGCCAACAAGAACATTAAGAAGATTATCTGAGAAGATAGCGGTGACTTACAAAGATTGGCATGAGATGTTACCATTCGCTCTTCATGGTTATCGCTTTCTGACGAACATCAGAGGGCAACCCCTTCTCTCTTGTATACGGTATGGAAGCCGTCTTACCCATCGAGGTTGGATACCCTCGACGAGTCCTCCGGGGCGAGTTAAGCGAGCGATTGGATCGAGACTCGCCTTGACGGTTAACTTGATGAGAAGCGACTCGCATCCATACGCCATGGACATTTATCGAAGCGAATGATCGAGCATTTAACAAGAAGGTCGAGCACCGAGTCTACCAAGTCGGTGATCTAGTAGTCAGCGCATCATTCTTCCACAAGGTGATCCGGGCAAATGGACTCCCACCTCGAGGGACCATTTGTAGTCAAAACAGTGTTTTCGGTGGAGCTATGATACTTAGCACCATGGATGGTGAAGACTTCCACACCACATGAGCAGACATAGTAAAAAATACTACGCATACGAGACCCGCTAGGTCGGTGACCTAGGCAAAAATAAGGGCATCTGGCGAACCAAAAGGTTCGAGCAAAGTTAAGGATATATACAAAACATGTACACCGGAGTCGAAAACACGAAAAGGCGGCTTGGGCAAAATGGGTATCCGGTGGTGAAAACCGAAAGGCGGTCTAGGCAAAGTTAGGGATTTAAGCATACGACTATGTCTCTTCCAGATCACCTACTTCCAGACTACTATCAACATTCAAGATTCAAATGGCGAAGATCAGTCTACTCACTTTCTACTGACAGCAAGGAGATGAGATAGTCGAAATATATGAGTACTAGCATAGTTGGAACTTAACGAGATTGTTTCCGCATAGCTTTTTACCTTTCTTGTGTACAAACTACTTGGCCATACGCCGCATTTCAAATGAATACAAGTTCTTTCTCTTTACATTTTTCACTATTGTCGTTTGCAATAAGTCCAACGTTTGCTTTGAATGATTATATGCATCTGACAATAAGAATCTCTTCACAAACATGCGAAAAGTGAGCATACAAAGTAATACTACGGGCTCTAGGAATTGAGATGACGCGAAGGTCACCAATGCATTTCCCCGAGCATGATCCCATGCGCATCGCTCACAACAAACCTCCCAGTGAGTATATGTTAATCCACGGCGGTGATTCCACTCAATTGAGCAATGTTACATCAATAACACTTCATCCCGGCTAAGATGTTTATCCCAGTGAGATATCTCAACAATTCTCCTTTTCTCCGGCGGTATCCGGACTCGAGACTTGGTCGAGATAGTGCGGGAGAAAATCTACATCTTATTCTTGATCGAGAGATTCCAGCACTGACCGGTCCCCAATAACCATCAAATGCTCTCGGTGAGATCCGCTTTCAGCATCCCGATGGCGCCTCCTAATTCTTCCACAAGATCTACATGCAAGATCCCCAACAAATTGCCTCCCGACTCTCCCAGCGGGGTCTATGTATGGGATCTCCAACAACGAGTTTCTCAATCTCTACCTTCCTCAACAATATCTAGGCCCGAGACTTGGTGGGATAGTGCATCGGAGGAATCAAAGTTTTTCTTCTCGGGGTCTCCATCCGTTCCGTCCCGAGCAGTCAATCTCTACATCTTCTTCAAGATGGATATGTTTTGAAATATCACAACATCTATCATTCATACATTACTCATAAAGTCATAATTCATGCATGTGTCATTCGTACACATTGTCATGCATCATACTTTGCATAAGACTAACAAATATTCTATCAAAGTTTCTCTTGTTTTTTCCAAAACAGGTGAAAGTCACTTGCCTTGAGCGAGTCCGAGTTAAGCCCGAATCGGCGGAAAACTATCTAAAGACCGCCTGGTTGTCCTCCGACGGTGGTCGAGTTAAGCCCGAATCGGCGGGAAAACTATCGAAGGCGCTTGGTTGTCCTCCGACGGTCGGGATTAAGCCCGAATCTCGGCAGAAAACTATTTGAAAGACCGCCCTGGTTATCCTCCGATAACGGTAATGGATCAACACCCATGCTGGGGGAAGATATCCACATTTTGTCAACTACTACCTCCCTCAGAGTAATCGGCACGAAGATTTATTGATCCCTTCTTATTATCAGCGGCAACTACGAGTCTAGCGTGCGACTCGGTTGCCACGGATGGCATCTTAAGCCCATCTCCGACTACTTATCGGTGTTCCTGCGCCTTTGTGTACTTTTAAAATTTCCTCCTTTGTTTCGCTTTGGTGATGTGTTTTTATCATGAATGTTCTATCATGGTGGCTACAAAAAATTACGTAGGGAAAATTTTCATGAAAACAATTACACGGATTTAAAGAACTCTCATTTTGTCGTTAATTGGTATGTTCCGAATGTCAGAGAGATTTTATTTGTTTTGGAATTGGCATTTAAAATAATTATTCGTTTTGTTTTCGGAGTTTAAACTCTAAAGGATTCATTTGTCCTTAGAATTTAAATTCACGGAAAGAAACAATATTTGTTTGGAAGGCAAGTCCTTTAAGCAAAATGTCAAGGGAATTCTAGCTAAGGTTTGTTCATCTTTTGAGTACAGTGAGATGCTACGGATATTATTCAAGGTTGTATTTATTTGTCTTGAGTTTCTACAAGGTTACAATGCATTTTGCGAGGAATTTGGAATTAAGTTTGAAATTGGAATAAACAAGTTTGTTTTATTAACTTGATTAAATTTGAATTACAAAGTTTACAAAGTGCTCAAATTTTATCATGGAAATTACAAGCTTGTTACAAGAGAATTTGTAAATTACAATGACAAATCCCACAAATCCTAATTCTATCCTAATCCTGCAAGTTCCGAAGTCGTGTCTGGGCTATTTATTTGTCTTCCGCCGGGCTGTTTTCTTCGCATCCGAGCGTCTTCCTTTTACACCATGCCATCCGTTCGTCATCTGAAATAACAAAAAGGAATATAATTAATAGCAACAGATTAATTTTTTTAATACGGAAATGAGAAAATTGTGTTTTTCGGACTCATCACTAGGGTGGGGTTGAGGAATCAGGTTTAAAGGTCAATTGTTTCAAAAGCCTCGGAACCGAAGTTCCTTCATCGGCCATTACCGTTACTTCCTTTGCAAATCACAACAACTTTCGTTGTTGGTTCACAAGGAGAGTCGAGAGAAGGAAATCATGGAGCATCATTTTCCCAAAGAAAAGCCCAACAATTTCAAGAAGATTTGATTTGTTAAAGGAAAATATAATGAGTTATGCATCGTGGACAAAAAGCGACATTTTACCCCACAATGTGATTTATTTTACTCTACGGTGGCGGGAAACATAAGAGCCAAGGGACGGATATAACACGATAAAGAAACTTATCTTTGAAAGAGGAAGCAGACTTCATTGCAAGCAATATAATGCAGATTCAGTTTCCAAAGGCAGTTAATTTGCGGCGATATAAGGTTAATCCTAAGCAAAAGTTTTGTTCATATTTTTATCAACTAAAGGGGCAAAGATCGGGAAAAGAAGATTGGATATGGGGGTAAACCATAAGGTAAACCAACCCGAAAGTAAAGGGAGTTTCAAGCATAAAATCTGTCAAAACCCGGAGAGAGAGAGGATAGCAAAAAGCATAGCAGTTCACATAGCAGTTCACGAGCGGACGGAGGGAGGACCAGACGAGCAATATCATTCTTATAGATAGAATCAAAAGACCGAGGGAAGTGGTATCGGTTCTTAACAAAGCAGAAAACCGACAAAGGGAATCGATATAAAACTGAAGCCAAAAAAAACAGCATAGCAAAAAAAACAAAACCGTTCCTTCAAAAAACACCCAAAAACCAAAATACCAGGAACATCTGTTCTTATTAACCGAAAAAGCATCCAAAAAACCATTGAAAAATATACCAGTAACATCTGTTCTTGTTAACCGAAAAGCAAACAGTAAAAACCCCAACAGCCTACAAACCCTAATCACTCATCATTTTCCATCAAACCAACCCTTCAGAAAGTAGTACTCAGAAATCGATTTTCTGACACAGAGAAAAAGAAGAAGAAAAGAAGTTTCGGGCGGTCTCACCGAGAACAACAAAGGTCGAATCAGGCAAGCGGGGTTCCAACCTCTTGAGTTCGAGTCCGGTAGGTACACGTAACCACAGAAATCAAGCGGTCAAATCACAAATCAAGCGGTAACCATGCAAGCGGTGGCGGTGAGAGGCGATGAGAGAGCGGTGAGGATTCGTGGTGAGAATCGCGGTGAGGGGCGGAGAGCGGAGGAGATCGGGATCGTAGCGTTTTACGGGTTTCGGGGTTTTGGGTTTCAGAGAAATCGAGAGAGTGTGGGAGGAATACATGCATCGGTTTGGAATAGAAAGAGAGACATCGTGAAGAACAATAGGTATTCTTTTTGTTTTGTTTTCCTTTCTTAAAAAAATTAGGATTAGTTAACTTAATTAATTTTGCTTATTTTATCTAATATTATTATTATCACTATTATACTTATTATTATTATTATTACTACTAATCTTTATTTATTATATTATCATATTATTACTAGTATTATTATTAATATTATTATCTATGTTATTACTAATCATTAGTGTTATATCATATTAGCATTACTATTATTATTATACTATCATTGTTATTAGTATTATATGCATATTATTAAAAATAATTATTGTTACATAAATATTATTAATACTATCATTCATCACTATTATTAATATTATCATTATTACTACTATTATTTTTATTTTATTTTATTTTCCTAAAAGAAGCTGTTAACAACTATTATTACTATTAGTTACTTTTATTATTAGTAACAACATTATTTTATTTTATTTTAACCAATAACATTCAATATTATTATATTTAAACTAATAAAATATTTAGTGTACAAAAATAATAATAATGGTTTAGATAGGCATTTTTCTTATTATTAGGAAATTTTTAGCATTTTCTTTTCTATTTATTCCCATTTGTAAATTTGTACCCCACTCCCCACGGTTGTAATAGCTAGTAAATATTTGTATTGCTTCATTATTTATTTATTATTCATAAAGCACAAACCAAAATATTTTTCAAACTAATACTAAATGCGAGCCATTTTATTATCTGAGTGGACAAAGCTTTGAAGCGTCCCAGCACCACCTTTTGCACACACCACGCTTACTCTTGGGCTTACAATGAAACCTTAATTAATTAGTTAAACATTATTTAATTATCTAATTAGGTTATTTAAAATTAATTAGTCTACCTAATTAATTTTATTAAACTAATTACTTGATTAAATTTTGTTTAATTAGTCAATTAAATTTATTTCGCGCATGCACCTACACGAGATAAATCGTTTATTCATTTGTGCCAGCCACCTTGTATGGGCTTTTAATTTATTTACTCGCCTTATTGAATGCTTGTATGTAATTAATCGTTCATTTGCATTATCACACCTTAGTTCACATGTTTAATCAATTATAACCCGTACCTCCAAAACACTTTCATAATTAAATTACAAATCTCGATCCAACGTCGAGTGCATTTTCTAAATTCTTTCATAAAGAAAACTCAAGTGTTTAAGCCATTGGATGCTAGACTAGTTGTTTAAACACTTGCAAAAAATGAACTTCTAATCTTTAAGTCGTTGGATGCTAGACTAACTACTTAAAGATTCTTAATAACGTGAACCTTGTTTCACTTCATTCTTTCATAAAAGAAAAACTTTTGGGATGATAGACGACTCGATGGGCATTGAGTTCATCTTGTTTCTAGTATTTGAATCATAGGATGCTAGACTTATGGTTGGTACTTTTCACCCATAAAAACAATTCAACTCATTCAAATTCTTTTATCGCTCATATGCGATCGTAAAAACTCTTTTCGGATAAAGAGGGTGTAATAGTCGTTTAAATACGACGAGGACTTAAGCTTTTCAAACAAACAAAATAAGTCCTAGTTCAAAGTATTTGAAATGTTTAAGCATACGATTTTCTTATAAAAATCAATACAACAAACTTAAAACCTTTTTAAGAGGAACTACGAGTTTTGAATTTCCCATTGCACAAGGAATATGTAGGCCAGCGGTTCAAAACGTGTCAAACTCAAAATAATAAACAAACAATTTCTTTTCCTTTTGGTATTCATAACTTAGCAATAAACACACACACAAGCGTAGATTTAAATGGGTCCCATCGAGTACGATGGATGTAAAGTGCTAATACCTTCCCCACATAACCGACTCCGATCCACTTTTTGGTCATGACCGCCTTATCCGCATGCTTTTGGGTTTTATCTATATTTTCCCTTTCCTTTTGGAATAAATAAAATTAGGTGGCGATTTCACTAGTTTCGAGAATTTAAATATTTTGAAAATCGAGTTGCTTGATTAGCGACTTCAGGGAAGATTTTTAAAGCGAGTTAACCTAATTTAATTCTTAAACTTGTGTGTTTATTTATTGCTTTGATGTTTATTGCATTATACTATCCTATGATATATTTTGATATTTGGGCGTTTTTGGTTATGATTCATAGATAAGCCCAATACCCAGGCTTCTAGGAAACATAAGTTTAGAGTGGTTGAGTAGCTTAGGTCCATTGGACATCCGTGTTCCTTGGATCGACGTGAAGACCACAACTTAGAGTTGGTCGTTTTAAGGGGATTGTTGCTCCGTATGCTAGTGCGGGGTAGCAATTTCTAGACAAATGGCCTACAACTCTAAGTATTAGGATGTCAAAATTGAAACCAACCGCTCAAAGGTTTTGAGTATCCCTTTAAAGCCGTTTCTTGGGTATACTTTTGAAAATACTATTGTCTCGACAATAATATTTTAAAAGGGATCTGAACTCAGAAACATTTAGCAAAAACACTAAAACCAACCTTGTTTGGGAATATTGTTGGGTAGGCGTCGAAACCATGGCCAACCAACTGTGACTTATCATATGATCTACATTGTTGGGTTCGGCTTAACTCATTTGCATCGCATGTTTACATTAATCATTCATGTTCATCACATTTGTTAACATTTTGGGTATCTTTAAAGGACTCATTCTTGAAAGTAATCAGGCGGTGCAATGGATCCGTGGAAAAACAATCCTCATCAACTTCAAAATTCCAAACACTCGGGCATTTGAGGCTTAGGGAAAAGTGAAGCATGCACAATTGAACAACTTTCACGCGAGATATGGGGATCTTGGAGCTTTGGACATTGATCACGATCACAATGCTTTGAAGGCTTTGGTAAAGTTCTTTGATCCTTCCTTGAGGTGTTTACATTCCAAAACTTCGGATGGTTCCAACAATTGAAGAATTGAAAGATTGTTGAATTGGCCTCTAAAGATAATATTCCTTTTACCAAGTTGGGGAGAATGTGGATGCGAGAGATATAGCAGTGCTTTGGGTCTTCGATCGAGAGATAGGGCCGATGTTAGTGGAAGAGGAATTTCTAGGAGTTTCTTAGAAAAAGAGTGAAGAATTGTCGGTGGGGAAGAAAATTGGAGGTGGATTCGATTGCCATCCTAGCTTTATTGATCTTTGGAGTAGTATTGTTTCCGAGTCATGATGATGAGTATGTGAGTCGACCGACAATCAATGTGTTCCTTCGAGAATCACACCGACTTTACTAGCGGATATGCTCATCAACATCCATACCGTCGCCAAAGAAAGGAGTAGTGATGTGTTGTTCCTTGCTCTATTCTTGGTTGAAGTCCCATATTCCTCAGCGAGGGCCTTGGGTCGAGGATTTTGGAGAACTTGATTTGGTCTCGAGTTGGCTTCTCTTACCGCTAGCGGAGTTTTACAGTATTCTCCAAATTGGTACACGTGGGAGATTATCACTCATTGTGGGGCATTTCCTAATGTTCCGCTAATTGGATCTCGAGGTTGCATTAACTATAACCCAGGTTGGTCCTCAAGCAATTGGGATGTCCCATGGAAACCGCACCAAAGGAGGAATTTTGAGGAGTTTATCTTATTGGATTTTGGAAGGGATGATCCGGGTTTGTTGAAGCAAATAGAAGGCTTGGACTCAAGTTCACAAGAAGGTGCGAGCTTAGAAAAGAGGAAATGGGGATGGTGAACCTTATGAATCTGGATACTTAGGAGGGTAATGGAGGTAAAATTACCGTTCTTTGTGGAGGTTCCTTTGGCGTGCGAACACAGAAGTCACCCATGTTCCTATTGAAGGTTCAATAGACTCAAGCTAACCATTCTTGAAATGCAAGTTGAAGAGATTAGACAACAAGCCGCCCTTACTCGTGTTACTCGAGAGAGGATGACTTGGCGCAAAATCTCGGAGAAAGGGATGATGAGTTGCTAAGGAGTCAAGAGCTTGTGGAGATAGAAAAGCGAAGTTCGTGTAAAGGACAACTTGAATGCTGCCAACTTTGAGCTAAGAGAGTTCAATCGAAAGTTGGCTGGGGCGACGACAAGAGGAAGGCCTACGAAGATGAAGAGCAGGCCCTCAAGCAAAGTCGGTTTGAAAGAAACACTCCTTTGCTCGATTCTAGAGTTGAAGGTTCTGTTGAAACCTTGAATCGGTTTAGCGTGAGTCTCGCCTTAAGGAAGAAGCCCGTCGGTGTCTGAGACTACGAAGAATTAGCGGAAAATTCACGAGTTGGACACTGCAAGGGATCTTGTGGCCCGGTGGGAGGCATCGTATGTAGAGTTGGAAGCCCAATGTGAGGGATGGCAAGAGGAAGCCAAGCGTCAAAACGAGCTTTGGATAAGCGAGAGGAGAAACCATTTTTATTACGGAAGAACAAAAGCTTGTATAACAACTACTCGGTGCGGTTGAATGCGGACAATTGATGGTAGAGGTCCCATGGAGACTACAATCGGTGTCGAAGATTTAGAAAAACCGAGTGCCCTCGGCGGTGGAGTATTTCATCGATCTTTGCGAGAGACATGGTGGGCGATTCCAACAAGAGATAAGAGACTTGAGGCCCGAAGAGGACAACACTTGATCTTTCTTTGTTTTATGTTTTATTCGACTCCATTGTACTTGTTGAACTAAAAGCGGACTGCGAGTCTTGCTCTTTTAATTTCCTACAAAGGCGATGTTTGTATTTTGACTATTATGTTTGAATGAAGGTGATTATCCATGTGTGTGCTAATTATTTATCGATGAATGAGTCCGATAAAGATCCTTGGAAATGGAAACACGGTCATAAGCATTTTGCACTAATCATACATAATCATGCATTTTCTTTATTTAAAAGGGGCCTTGAGCTCATTCGTGTCATTTCACCCGAATTCAAAATGAACATCCGAAGCCCGTCGAAACCCGAACTAACGTGAGAAGAGCAATGGATCAATATCGACGAACGAGGGCCATGCGGGATGATATTGATCGTTGAAGACAAAGATGGATCGATTAATGGAAATGCTTATTTCGGCATGTAAGGGAGGAAGAGGGCCGCCCTGCTGCCGCCGCCTCGGTTGCTTGTTGTTGCCTGACTAACTGTGACTAACAACCTGACTAACAACGCATCTAACAATGCATTTCTTCGTTCCTCTGTCATCATCAAAATATGAGGATTCTCGGGCGATACTCCATTTCGAGTCGAGCACTTAATCCTCCATTCCATGGAATGCCATTTGATTTCCTCGTGGAGAGAATCAAGGAAGCAGCTGCTCTGTCGCTAACGAGCCATGGGAAGTGACGAGCAAAGCGAAGAGGATGGACAAGAGCATCGTGGTCAACACTCCTCGGTGAGGAAGAGCGAATGACTATATGAGGCAATGCTATCGAATCTGGCACATGGGTAACACTCCTTTCGGGGCGTGGCCGCCCGGAGGATGTGTAAGGAACTTGCCGATCGGGTAAGGGAGGCGAGAGGAAGAATGTTATTGCTGAGTGCAGCGGATATGTGTCTCGTACCCGATGTGGTCATTCCGCAAAATTCAAGGTGCAGTTTTGAGAAGTACAAAGGGTGTCGGATACCCATCGAGAATGTATTGCCGCAAGATGGCGGCACATATTAATAATAAGGTGATGGTCCTTGCTTTCAAGATAGCCTTCGGGGCATCTTTGGATTGGTATATGCAATTGGAAAAAGCAAATATCCGCTCTTGGGACGACTTGTCCAATGCTTTCTTCAAACAATACCACTTCAATACAACTATATTTGATCAGTCGACTTCAAAACATGTCTCAAAAGGATAGGGAATCGTTTAAGAGTCGCCCGGAGGTGGAAAGTGGCTTGAGGGTTCAATGGCTTTAGCGAAAGGAATGAATGATCATTCATGGGAACATTGCCGTGCGATACTATGAAAGGTTGATTGGAAGTACTTTCTCGGTTTCTCTAATCGGTGATGGTGGGTGAGAGAATTGAAGAAGGGAAGACCGGAAAGATTCCGGAGGAATGCGGGACCGTCTGCGGTGAAGAAGGCGTTTAATGGTTTCAAAGGAAGGAGGCGAAACCAATCTTGTATTTGGAGCCGGTAGAGGAAGGGAAGACCACCGGCTAGGTGCGCTCTGTCCGAGTCCCATACATGTCATACCCTATGTGGCGCAATGCGGTTTCACGGCATGCGATGTCGGCAACCAATGCGGATCTGATGCCATATTCAAATCAAGTTCCTCGAATCAAGTTCAACAACAACAACAACCAATCGGGAATCAAAACAAGGGTGCGATTCAACAAAGCTCGCTTACCACAAATATACTAAAGAAGAAATTCACTATTCCCATGACATACTCAAGTCTGCGCCATATTTAATCCAAGATGGTAGGGTGGTGCCAAGAGAATTGAAGCATTCGGGACCTTCAAGCCATGGTTCAACGAGAATGCGGATGTGCTTTCCATGCTAATTCTCGGGGCATACTACGGAGGATTGCAGCGTTCAAATGCAAAGTCCGAGAATTAATTGATGGAAGTTGTTAACTTTGATGTCCCCAACATAGCTAACAATCCATTGAGGGCATGGGACATCATCGATGAGCGCTTTAAATGAAGAAAGTGGTGTTATGGAGGTAGGGCGGTTGAAAGTGTCTTTGAAGAAGGTTTGGAAGAGTTGAAGAATGCCGATTTAGTGGAAGAAGGTCATGAGAATTTGATTTGCCAAGACAACCCGAGCGTTGTGAGAAGTTCAAAAAGTATTTGCAAGGATTGATGCATCGACATTTGATCCAGTTTAGCGAGTTCGAGGTGGAAGTGGACGTGGTGGTTCCCCGATCAATAATAGGAGACTTCATGTGTCTCAATCCAAGAAGAAGAGCACATCGCGGCGGTGGAACCAATGATGGTCTACCCGCCCATCGGATCCTTATAAAAGCACAAAGCGGTACCTTGGAATTATGAGCCGGAAGTTGTCGTTGGAGGTAAACCGTTGGTTTTAGAGTCTCTTGTGGAGAACATAGCAGAATGCAGTGGTATGACCGTGGCGGTCGAATTTATCACCATGATCTAATGAAGAATCGAGCTGGGAGAAAGTGTCGAGATGTTCCTCCCGGAAAAGATGGGTATCGATTTGAGCGGAAGAGTTAAGGGATATCTTCAAGCCGAGCGATGAGACGTTAAAGATCATTAAGAGGAGTGACTACAAAGTAGTTGACCAACTTAGTCAGACTCCAGCGAAGATCTCAATCTTGTCCCTTTTGAAGAGTTCAGAGGCCCACAAGATGGCTCTGTTGAAGTTTCTTGACAGCTCATACGTGGCTGAGGATATTACAATCAATCAGTTAGATGCTGCGGTTTCAAACTTAAATGATGGCAGCTGTTTGTCATTCACCGATGCTGATCTCCCTCAGAATGGAGGTAGCCATAATATGGCCCTTCATATTTATGTTACATGTGGTGGAACAACTCTTGCCAGAGTTCTAGTTGATCTGAGCTCATTTCGAGCGTAATCCAAGGCGACATTGGCTCAGCTGCAAGTAGAAGGGGCAGTGTTGAAACCTAGTTCTCTAATCGTGAAGGCTTTCGACGGATCGCGCAGGATGGCGATAGGGGAGATTGATCTTCCAGTGCTCATCGGACCTCAAATTTTCAATATTACTTTTCAGGTGATGGACATCTTTCGACATAGCTGTTTGTTGGGAAGACCTTGGATCCATAGTGCAAAGGCGGTCACCTCAACCCTACATCAGAAATTGAAGTTTTGTTAAACAACAGTTGTGGAAGTTAGTGGTGAGGAGGACTATCTAGTCGACCATGTGGCTGAATTCAAATATGTGGATGTAGGAGATGAAGTGCGAGACCCTATTTCAAGCTTTGGAGATTGTGGGGAATGTGCAAAAGTGAAGGCTAGCGAAGGCCCGGTAATATAAGCGTTGGCAAGATGTCAAGGCTCTTATTGGTAGGAAACCACGAAGGTTGAATGCGATGATAAATGTAGAAGAAAAGAAGGATAAGAGTGGACTTGGTTACCAATCGTACTCCGGGAACAACAGTTCGAGAGATGGGAAAAGGGCGGATCCTAAATAGAGGATGTTTTTGTTGCAAAGGTTTCCGCTCAGAAGGCTATCAATGCCATTGAAGGCGATGGTAGCGGATGGAGCTTTCGGATGGTGTTTCGTACTCCTCGGTGTGGCACTCAAGAATTGGGCGTCGAGGATGTTACCCTATCATTTCGTTTTCAAAGTAATTTCTTGTTTTCAATTAAAAAATCACATGCTACAGGCACAAAGGATTGCTTTGTAGCTTGAACTTTTATCTTCAATAAAAGCGCATTTTGTTATTAGGTTTGAGATCCCTTTTGTTGTTTTACTACTTTCCAGTGCATCTTAAATAAATAAATAAAAATAACAACATTTTCACTATTTTTCTGCTAAAATGAACATACATATCTAAAGATAAAATCAATCATTTATGCGAGATCACACAAGCGAGCTTATTGAACATAGCCATGCTATAACTCCTTTTGACTTGATTTCCCGATCAACCAAGCCGAAGATGAAGGTGAAGAAGACTATGAACTCCCTGAAGAGTTAGCACGTCTGATTGAGCACGAGGAGAAGATGATTCAACCTCATCAGGAACCAGTGGATGTGATCAATCTGGGTACTGAAGAGGAGCTCAAAGAAGTCAAAGTTGGAACCGCCTTGGGGCAAGAGATAAAAATGAGTTGGTGACTTCTGCGAGAGTTTGCATTTGTTTGCTGGTCGGGGATATGCCGGACTCGTCTGAACATTGTTGTACACAAGTTGCCGCTAAAGCCGATTGCTCTCCGTGAAGCAAAGACCAAGGAGAGCGCATCGAGATGGCTAAAAAGATCGGAGGCAAGTAAAGAAGCGGTTTGGCGGTTTCCTAGTGTCGGTATATCCAGTTGGATTGCTAACATTGTACTGTCCCCAAGAAGGATGGAAAGGTTCGGATGTGTGTTGACTACTGATTTGAATCGAGCTAGCAGAAGGGCGACTTTCCTTTGCCTCACATTGATGTCTTGGTGAAAGCACCGCTCGATCGTCGGTTTTCTCTTTCATGGATGGTTTCTCCGGATACAATCATTAAGATGGATCCTGCGACATGATGAAGACAACATTCACCACCCGTGGGGCTTTCATTACAAAGTCATGCGTTCGGATTGAAGAATGCGGGGCAACTTATCAAAAACCATGGTAGCTCTTTTCCATGATATGATGCATAAAGAAGTTGAGGTCTATGTGGATGATATGATTGCCAAATCTCGGTGAAGAGCACCTTGTCCATCTCAAAAATTGTTTGAAAGATTGAGGAAGTACAAACTTGATTGAATCTAACAAGTGTACTTTCGGTCCGGTCCGGAAGTTACTTGGATTCATAGTAAGCCAGCGGTATCGAGGTAGATCGATAAAGTGAAAGCTATTCAAGAAATGCCGGCACCAAGAGCGGAGAAAATTCGTGGTTTCTTGGGACGCTTAAACTACATCTCTCGGTTCATATCACATTTGACGGCCACTTGTGAACCTTTGTTCAAATTATTGAAGAAAGATCAAGCCATCGTATGGAATGATAATTGTCAGCGAGCATTTGATAAGATCAAAGAATATTTACAAGAACCACCGATCTTGATACCGCCTGTGCCCGGAAGGCCTCTCATAATGTACCTCACCGTACTCGAAGGATCCATGGGTTGTGTTCTGGGGCAACATGACGAAACGGGAAGGAAGGAGCATGCAATCTACTATCTAAGTAAGAAGTTCACCGAGTGCGAAAGTCGGTACTCTCTGCTAGAAAAAACTTGTTGCGCTTTAGCTTGGGCTGCTCGTCGTTTGAGACAATACATGGTGTGTCACACTACAATGTTGATATCCAAGATGGATCCTATCAAATATATCTTTGAAAAGCCAGCTTTGGTTGGAAGGATTGCACGTTGGCAGATGTTACTATCCGAATACGATATTCAATATGTAACTCAGAAAGCTATCAAGGGAAGTGTGGTATCAGAATATCTCGCCCACCAGCCTATGGAGGACTATCAACCGATGAGGTTTGACTTCCCAGATGAAGATGTCATGTTTATCAGAGAATGCAACATTCCCGGACCAGATGAAGGACCCGAACCAGGATCCCGGTGGACACTTGTGTTTGATGGAGCATCCAATGCAGTGGGGCACGGAATAGGGGCAATCATAACCTCTCCAACAGGTTTTCATATTCCTTTCACCGCCAGAATCTGTTTCGATTGTACCAACAACATGGCGGAATACGAAGCTTGTATTTTCGGGATAGAAGCAGCCATTGATTTGAGAATCAAAATTCTTGAAGTTTATGGAGATTCAGCACTTGTCATTTGCCAGGTCAAAGGGGAATGGGAAACTCGTAATGAAAAGTTGATTCCGTACAGAGATCATGTCTTGAAGCTGATACCATACTTTGATGAGATCACTTTCCATCACATTCCTAGAGAGGAAAATCAGTTAGCTGATGCTTTAGCCACTTTGTCTTCAATGTTCAAGGTCAAGTGGGCTAACGAAGCACCTTCCATCACTATCGAGCGTCTAGATGAACCTGGCTACTGTATGATGGTTGATGAGGAAACTGACGGTAAACCTTGGTTTTATGACATCAAGCAATATATAGAGAATGGCGAGTACCCAGAAGGGGCATCTATCACTGATAAGAAGACTTTGAGGAAGTTGTCTGCCAACTTTTTCTTGAGTACTGGGGTGTTGTACAAGCGGAATTTTGATTTGGTCTTGCTCAGATGCGTGGATAGACACGAAGCAGATCAACTTATCAAAGAAATTCATGAAGGTTCTTTTGGTGTTCACGCAAATGGGCACGCTATGGCGAAGAAGATCCTCAGGGCTGGCTACTATTGGATGACCATGGAAACAGACTGTGTCGTTTATGCGATGAAGTGCCACAAGTGTCAGATTCACGCTGATAAGATGCATGTGCCACCCTCACCTCTGAATGTTTTGACCTCTCCTTGGCCATTCTCTATGTGGGGAATTGATATGATTGGAATGATTGAGCCGAAAGCTTCCAATGGACATCGCTTCATACTAGTCGCCATAGATTATTTCACCAAGTGGGTTGAGGCTGCTTCATATGTGAATGTGACACGACAAGTGGTTACCCGATTTATCAAGAACAACATAATTTGTCGCTATGGTACTCCTAGCAAGATTATCACTGACAATGGGACGAATCTGAACAACAAGATGATGAAGGAGTTATGTGACACCTTCAAGATCGACCATCACAACTCATCTCCCTACAGACCAAAGATGAATGGTGCCGTCGAGGCAGCCAATAAGAATATCAAGAAGATCCTTCGAAAGATGGTGAAGACGTATAAGGATTGGCATGAGATGTTGCCTTTCGCTTTGCCGCATGCAGCGTCTATCCGCACCGGCCGGGCGACACCTTACTCACTTGTGTATGGTATGGAGGCGGTACTTCCTATAGAGTTGAGATTCCTTCTCTCGGAGTTCGATGGAGCGGAGTTGGAAGAGCGAGAATGGGTCGAAATAGATATGACCAACTCAATCGATCGAAGAAAAGGGTTGTGACAATCTATCATGGCCAACTTTACGAGAAAAGAATCAAGAGGGCTTTTGACAAGAAAGTCGTCCCAGGAGTTCAAAGTGGGCGAATTGGTGCTAAAGAGGATAATCTCTCCACACGAGATCCTCGTGGAAAGTGGGTGCCAAACTATGAAGGACCATCGTGGTAAAGAAAGTTTTCTCGGGAGGAGCTCTTGTTCTCACCAACATGGATGGAGAAGACTTGGCACACGCTATCAACTCGAGCGGTCAAGAAGTATTATGTCTAAAAAAAGAAGAAAAAATTGAGCCGTGGTGAAAACCGAAAGGGCAAGCAAAAAGGGTAAATATCGGTGAACCAAAATCTTACGAAGATGGTTCACGCAAAAGTTAGGGAATGTATGAAGACATAATGCTGATGCGCATCTCGGTACCACAACAAAAGCTCATATGGAAAGGATTAGTTCAATCATCATATTCAGAAGCGAGGTGATGAAGAATAGCAGTCGGGAGGGGGAATAGCATGTTTCGGTTCAATGAAGTTCGGTTTCAATTTCGTTGTTGTTTTAAGAAATGTGTAATAGATTCACTTTTTCCGTATGTTCCTCCTAAAGGAATGTGCATCTTTATGTACAAAATCCTTACTTATGAGTTGTTCTTCTCATATTTTAAATAAAAATTGTTTAGCTGAACTTCTTTTCTTGTCCTACTTTTTATCTTTTCCGCATGATTAACTTAATGCTGCTGTTTGTTTTAGAAAAAATTCAAATCATTCAAAATGGTGAAACAGTGAAATTTTGAAACTTAAAATTGCTTTGATTTACGGAATGATGGTAGTTGACTGACTCTCTAAGTATTACGCTTTTCCTCGGAATTGGAGTACCTCCGTATCCTTCTTGATGATTGAGAGTAATCAGAAGATATTTTCCCTGTGAGGAAATCTTTGAATTAGCATCCGTAACTTGGATTATGGCCGTTGCTGTTCGTCTGATTTTCAGTGGAGTTGGGAATTCAGTTGATAAACCAATGCATCAACCAGTATACTCACGCATGCATTCATTCAGTCATCCATGTCATATCACGGTCATGTATAAACCCTTACCAGAGTTTGGAATCTGTTCAGAAATTTTTGGAGGTGGAGGTGAAAGTTCTCAGACGACATATTTATCCTTTTCTCCCCAGTGCCAGTTGAAAGCTTGGGTGACAGATAGTCGATGATAGTGTCAACTCCCCAATGAAGTCTCTTCCCCAGAGAATCGATTGATCATCCCCAGTGAACTCTTATGACAACCAGATCAGTCAATTGGATTCCCCAGTGATATCTTCCTTCTCTCAACAGCAATTGGAAGTCACATACCATTTGCATCAAAAAAACACATAGCATGCATATCATACTCATGCATTAGCTTCGGCTATTTGTTTTGCAGGTTCTTCAACTGAAACTGTAAATGTCCTCGTAAGGATAAAATTAAAGGATTAGTTCTCAGACGACATAATTATCCTCTTCTCCTCGGTACAAGTTATATATTTGTATGGATCTCAACAGCTGAGGGTTTCTCTAGTCGAGATTTCTTCCCCAACGAAACAGTTGCCTCTTTCAAATGGACTCTAATGTCAGCAAAATTATCAACCGGGAATCCCCAGTGAATTTTCCACACGGTTTTCTTACGAAGTTTCCCCAGCGAAGCTTATTTTCTCTTCCCAAGTGAATCTCCTTCAGAAAGGATTATTACAACATTATTCTTGGTATTTTCAAAGATCTCTTTCAGACAAGAATCTTCCCAGCAAATTCCTACTGGCAGTGAATTCTAATTTACTCCTCTGAGCTGTTCTCAGAAAATTACAGCAAACTTCTGGTGCGTTTATTTCCCCAGTAAGTCATCAACTACTCAACACTAAATATCCACCAGGTGGGATGTTTATTCAAATCTCAAGATATTTCTCCAACTCAGACGTTGATCCACATATCCACTTGCTGCAACGCATTGTCCATACAATGTCAGCAAATTGAAGCTCATTACCCTAGAAGTTTTTAGTCACGTGTGAATCGATTCTTCTATCAACGGTAAAGCTATCTGCATACAATTGAAGATCTTGTCAACTCGGAAGTTGTTCAACATGTCCGTACATGTTGGTAAGATCTCTCATCGTGACGTCGGAAACAAGATTTACCGACTTAAACATCTATATCGCTTGATGTCTTGGATATTGTTTTGTTTATCCCCAGAGAAGTGTACTCTCGGATGCGCTACTGAAAGAGAACGGACCAGAGGGAGGACCCAAGAGACGAGCAATATCATTCTTATAGATAGAATCAAAGAAGACCGGTGGTATCGGTTCTTAACCAAAACAGAAAACCAGCAAAAGGGAATCGATATAAAACTGAAGCAAAAAAAAACAGCATAGCAAAAAAAACAAAACCGTTCCTTCAAAAAACACCCAAAAACCAAAATACCAGGAACATCTGTTCTTATTAACCGAAAAAGCATCCAAAAAACCATTGAAAAATATACCAGTAACATCTGTTCTTGTTAACCGAAAAGCAAACAGTAAAAACCCCAACAGCCTACAAACCCTAATCACTCATCATTTTCCATCAAACCAACCCTTCAGAAAGTAGTACTCAGAAATCGATTTTCGACGAGAGAAGAAGAAGAAGTTTGGCGGTCTCACCGAGAACAACAAAGGAGGTCGAATCCGACAAGCCGAGTTCAACCTCTTGAGTTCGAAATCCGGTAGGTACAAACCCACGAGAAATCAAGCGCGGTCGAAATCAAAAATCAAACATAACCAACATGCAAGCGGTGGCGGTGAGAGGCGATGAGAGAGCGGTGAGGATTCGTGGTGAGAATCATGGCGAGGGACGGAGAGAGGCGGAGGAGATCGGGATCGTAACGTTTCGGGTTTCGGGGTTTTGGGTTTCAGAAATCGAGAGAGTGTGGGAGGAATACATGCATCGGTTTGGAATAGAAAGAGAGACATCGTGAAGAACAATAGGTATTCTTTTTGTTTTGTTTTCCTTTCTTTAAAAATTAGGATTAGTTAACTTAATTAATTTTTGCTTATTTTATCTAATATTATTATTATCACTATTATACTTATTATTATTATTATTACTACTAATCTTTATTTATTATATTATCATATTATTACTAGTATTATTATTAATATTATTATCTATGTTATTACTAATCATTAGTGTTATATCATATTAGCATTACTATTATTATTATACTATCATTGTTATTAGTATTATATGCATATTATTAAAAATAATTATTACATAAATATTATTAATACTATCATTCATCACTATTATTAATATTATCATTATTACTACTATTATTTTATTTTATTTTATTTTCCTAAAAAGAAACTGTTAACAACTATTATTACTATTAGTTACTTTTATTATTAGTAACAACATTATTTTATTTTATTTTAACCAATAACATTCAATATTATTATATTTAAACTAATAAAATATTTAGTGTACAAAAAATAATAATAATGGTTTTAGATAGGCATTTTTCTTATTATTAGGAAATTTTTAGCATTTTCTTTTCTATTTATTCCCCATTTGTAAATTTGTACCCCCACTCCCCACCGGTTGTAATAGCTAGTAAATATTTGTATTGCTTCATTATTTATTTATTATTCATAAAGCACAAACCAAAATATTTTTCAAACTAATACTAAATGCGAGCCATTTTATTACCACAGTGGACAAAGCTTTGAAGCGTCCCAACGGCCACACCTTTTTGCACACACCACGCTTACTCTTGGGCTTACAATGAAACCTTAATTAATTAGTTAAACATTATTTAATTATCTAATTAGGTTATTTAAAATTAATTAGTCTACCTAATTAATTTTATTAAACTAATTACTTGATTAAATTTTGTTTAATTAGTCAATTAAATTTATTTCGCATGCACCTACGAGATAAATCGTTTATTCATTTGTGCGACCACCTTGTATGGGCTTTTAATTTATTTACTCGCCTATTGAATGCTTGTATGTAATTAATCGTTCATTTGCATTATCACACCTTAGTTCACATGTTTAATCAATTATAACCCGTACCTCCAAAACACTTTCATAATTAAATTACAAATCTCGATCCAACGTCAGTGCATTTTCTAAATTCTTTCATAAAGAAAACTCAAGTGTTTAAGCCATTGGATGCTAGACTAGTTGTTTAAACACTTGCAAAAATGAACTTCTAATCTTTAAGTCGTTGGATGCTAGACTAACTACTTAAAGATTCTTAATAACGTGAACCTTGTTTCACTTCATTCTTTCATAAAAGAAAAACTTTTGGGATGATAGGCGACTCGATGGGCATTGAGTTCATCTTGTTTCTAGTATTTGAATCATAGGATGCTAGACTTATGGTTCGGTACTTTTCACCGCATAAAAACAATTCAACTCATTCAAATTCTTTTATCGCTCATATGCGATCGTAAAAACTCTTTTCGGATAAAGAGGGTGTAATAGTCGTTTTAAATCTGAGCGAGGACTTAAGCTTTTCAAACAAACAAAACAAGTCCTAGTTCAAAGTATTTGAAATGTCTAAACGCACGATTTTTCTTATAAAAATCAATACAACAAACTTAAAACCTTTTTAAGAGGAACTACAGAGTTTTGAATTTCCCATTGCACAAGGGAATATGTAGGCCCGCGGTTCAAAAACCGTGTCAAACTCAAAATAATAAACAAACAATTTCTTTTCCTTTTGGTATTCATAACTTAGAAATAAACACACACACAAACGCGTAGATTTAAATGGGTCCCATCGAGTACGATGGATGTAAGGGGTGCTAATACCTTCCCCTTACATAACCGACTCCCGATCCCACTTTTTGGTCATGTAGACCGCCTTATCCGCATGCTTTTGGGTTTTATCTATATTTTCCCTTTCCTTTTGGAATAAATAAAATTAGGTGGCGATTTCACTAGTTTTCGAGAATTTAAATATTTTTGAAAATCGAGTTGCTTCACTTTGGAATGCTGCATATTTGGTTAAAAACCAATACAAACCAATAACTTCATTCACAGGCGAGCACGAAGTCTAACGTACGACTCCCTCCGGATGGCATCTTAAGCCCATCTCCGCGCTCCTTCCAGTATCAAGAACATCTACAGAGCCTAGCGTACGACTCACTCCCCAGCATTGACCTTTTCAGATGGCATCTCAAGCCCGTCTCCGAAAATTCTCCTCCTATCGACATTCTCGAGTCTAGCGTATGACTCATCCCCCAGCGAAGTCTCCACTTTCTCCAAATGGCATCTGTAAGCCCATTCCCGCATCATCCACCAACAGCGAGTGCAAATTTTCAGGTGTACTCGAGTGTTCAATCATCTTCTACCTCCAGGTCACGAAAGGCACGCATGCCAATCTAACCCTTCCAGTACAAGAAGATTGAACAGGGGAAGCTGTCATACCCCAAAATTTGCCCTCCATCTTCTCAAGATATTTCATCCATACTCAAGGATTCCTCAAGAGTTGATCAGACAAACTCTCTCCTAGACAATCAACCCAAACTAGGGTTTGGTGATTCTCAGATCAAGATGGACTTTCAACATCTCCAATGGTCTTCATGCCTCCTCATATGCTTCAAAGATTCTCCATGTCAAGTTTCAAGCCTTACAAGTCAAGTTTCCTCAAACAATTGCTCAGATGGTTGAAAATTAGTTGTATTGGACAAAAAGTCAACTATGGTCAACACACAGTCAAACTTCATAATTTTTGGTCAACATCCTCATTTTGAAGTTACATTCATCATTTGATCAAGAGTTGATCATGATTCATCAAGAAAACTCAAGATTTGCTCAAAAGTCATACTTTCTAAATTAGGGTTTCTAGATGAAAAGTCAACTGAACTTTGACTGATCATAACTTCTTCATACTTTATCAAAAAATTTTCCACCACCTCTTGTTTTGAAGGAAATTCAATTCTTTACAACTTCATGTCTCACAAGAATGTCCAACAAATGCTTCATTTGAGAGGTATGGCTCAAAACATTACAAGTCATTTTCAAAGTCAACAAAAAGTCAACATTTTGTTTTGAAGATATATTGAGCATGGAAACTCCAATTGATATGAGACCAAAAAGGTTGGTTAGAGGACTCTTAGAGCTTTCCAAAAAGTCCAAGAACACTCAAAAATGTGGAAAATTGAGCAAGATACACCATTCACAAGTTGGGCAATTTTGAAGAAGTGCACAAAGAGAAATACTTCTAAAAATCAAAAACTTTGCAAATGGGCCTACTTTTTCTTCATCCAAACTTATTCCTCACACCATTAGGAATATCCAAGCCCAATGCCACGAATTTTTATTCTATTTTTCTATTTAATTTGGAATTTATTCATTTAAATACAAATTAAATTTAAAAATAAGTATAAAATCAAAATTAATTACAAACTTGATTTTTATTTCTTCCTTGGGATCAATCAACTCATTAAAAGCCACAATTTTGAAATTTGATGGATATGGCAAGATTGGATTGAGAATTGATCAAAATTTGAATATTTGATTTTGTACAAAAATCAAATTTGATTGGCATTGATCATTGATTAAATCTTTCCCAAAACAACTCTGAATCCTTCCACTATATATACATGATACATACCACACGAATTAGGGTAGAAATTTTGACTCAAGAACCCTATTCCAAGCTCAAAAAAACTGTGGCAAACAAGCAAAGTGCAATCCTATTTCCAGCTGTTTTCAATCGATTTTGAGGTGTCCAACACATTCCTTGATACCTCTTGAGTCGATCCAGACCCTCACTTTGCTCAAATCCATCCAGAATCAGAAAATCCGAGTTTGGTTTGTTCTTGAAAAATCCAAAATCGTGTTTTAATTTTCATGCATTATTAACATATTTCATTGTTATTTTTGTGATTAGTGATGAGTTTGCAAGCATTCTGGGCACTTTGATTGAATTTCCATGGCCGGAAACACGATATGCCATGATTAGGGTTTCCTGTGCCGTTTTAGGGTTTCACGAAATAGAAAAAATTGGACCACGAGACTATGTCCATCGTGTTCGGAATGATGTCAGGAATCGAACCATGTCTTTAGAACTTATTTATATTATGTATCTTTGGGTTTCAATTTTTCCGAGTGCATGGCGTCGAGCAAAAGCCGACGCTGAAGTTTCAAAAATTCAAATCGGGGACGATGAAGATTGGCGCGAGTTCGAGGCAGTGGGAAGGAGACGCGTGTTGTAATCCACTCACTCCGTTTCTCAAAGATTGAACCGTTGGCTCGAGTTGGTTAAAGCGTGGTGTGCATAGATGCTCTCCCAGGTCCCCAGTTCGAATCTCCCCAGGACCGGTTTTACATTCTTTTTTTACAAAAGTCATGTTTTCAATTATTTTTCATATTTCTTATTATTTAATATTTTGCATCAATTTTAATTCTTTTCATATTTTTATTTATGCATTAAAAAATCACCAAAATATTTTTTCCTTTTGCATTTATTTTCAGAAAATACTTATTTAATTTATAAAATTAAAAAATATAATTTTGCATGCATATTTATTTTTATTCATAATTTAGCATTTAAGTCAATTTTAATTAGTTTTAAATCATTAAATTGCATTCAAAAAATCCCAAAAAATTATTTTAGCATATTTATGTTATTTCCAGCATGTCATATTTTTCTCATTCAAAAAACTTGTATTTTTCTAACATTTTTTCTCTTATTCGATTCATCTCGTAGTTTCCGATTTCTTATTCTTTAACAGGTTGTTCCGTTTCAGACGCTTTCTTTACCGTTTTCATTTTTCCAATAATGTAACTGTTTATGGGATGTAATAGTTTAAATTAGGTTTTTATTTTCCATGAAGTTTAAATTATGTATACGCCCAAAGCCATGTAATAGCGTAGAACATTTATCTTTCGCATCTTTACATTCGCATTTTAATTTCCGCACCTATAAATTGCTAGTAGCTAGGCGTGTATGGCAAGATAATAATGAACATAGCCCACTAATTTTCAAAGATAAAATATCCGAATTGACACACTCTTTTCACACATGCACCCTTAGGGTAATTCTCTCGTTGCCTTCACGAATTCAATTGGTCATGTCCCTCGAGCGTGAGGTATTCTAGCACCGTTGCCTTCAAAACAAATCATCATAGTCCCTTGATACAAAGATCATAAGACCCACGATGTCGCCTCCGAATACATGATCTTGACCCTCGATTGTCGCCTCTGAAAATGATGATAGTCCCTTCGAATGTGCTAGGATACTTCCTACAAGTTGCTTTCTATGACCATCCGATGTCCCTTCGAATATCCCGCTTACATCCAACAAATAGGGTTACCTATCAACTAATGATACGGATAGCACTATTCTAAAGGAACGTAAAATAACACGAAAAATGACCAATTCTGAGTAGGTAATAAGACTTTTAGTTGCTTGCTCGATCAAATACTTTTCACACCTCACACTTTTTTCAAAATTCAAACTCTTTTCAAAACAAAACATTTCCTAACACTTTGTATACATTCCTACATGAATCATTACGAAGTCAAAGCGAAATGCCTTTTCAAAATATTTTTGTCAAACACACAGAAAAGCAAATTTTAAAGTGATCTAAGAGCAACTAAGAGCCCGTAGATAACTACGGATGGAAAGGGGTGCTAATACCTTCCCTTTTCATAACCTTCTCCCTTACTCAGAATCTAACGAAGGTCTTTTTCTGTACTTTTTACCTTCCCTTAATTGGATAAAAATAAAAGTCGGTGGCGACTCTGGCTATCCGCACATTTGCGATGCAAACACTACAAAGTCAGTTCACCGTATTACACCGCCCTTTCGGGTTTTCAGTCTACCGGGATACCCTTTTTTGCCCAAGTCGCCTTTGCAGGTTTTCGACTTGTCGGGTGTACATTTTTGTATGTATATCCTTAAATTTTGCCCGAACCTTTTTGGTTCGCCAGGATGCCCTTATTTTTGCCTAGGCCAGTCGGCCTAGTGGGTCTCGTTTATGCGTAGTATTTTTTTGACTATGTCTGCGTTCACAGGGTGTGGAAAGTCTTCTCCATCCATGGTGCTAAGTATCATAGCTCCGCCGGAAAATACTGCTTTGACTACAAATGGTCCCTCATAAGTGGGAGTCCATTTTCCCCTGATTCACCTTATGGAAGGATGATGCGCTTGACTACTAGATCACCGACTTGGTAGACTCGGTGCTTGACTTTCTTGTTGAATGCTCTGATCATTCGCTTCTGATAGATTTGTCCATGGCAGATGGATGCGAGCCGTTTTTCGTCGATCAAGTTGATCTGGTCAAGGCGAGTCTGGACCCATTCGTCTTCGCCTAGCTCTGCGTCCTGGAGGACTCTGGTTGAGGGTATCTGAACCTCAATTGGTAGGACTACTTCCATACCATATACGAGAGAGAATGGGGTTGCCCCTGTAGATGTTCGCACTGTGGTGCGGTAACCGTGAAGATAAAATGGAAACATCTCATGCCAATCCTTATAGGTTACTGTCATTTTTTGTATGATCTTCTTGAGATTTTTGTTGGCGGCTTCCACTGCGCCGTTCATTTTAGGCCGATATGGAGAAGAGTTGTGATGCTTGATTTTGAACTGTGTGCAGAGTTCGATGATCATTTTGTTATTGAGATTGGTACCATTGTCTGTGATGATCCTTTCAGAGACGCCATACCGACATATAAGATTATGCTTGATGAATCGAGCCCCAACATTCTTGGTAACGGATGCGAACGAGGCTGCTTCTATCCATTTGGTAAAGTAATCAATGGCAACGAAGATGAAACAATGTCCATTGGAAGCGGTAGGTTTGATTTCTCCAATCATGTCAATGCCCCACATTGCGAAAGGCCAAGGAGCGGTCAGAACATTCAGTGGTACTGGAGGTACATGCACTTTGTCTGCGTATATCTGGCATTTGTGACAAGACCGACCTTAGCGGTGGCAATCAGCTTCGATGGTGGACCAATAATAACCTGCTCTTTGAATCTTCTTAGCCGTTGTATGTCTACTGGAGTGGATACCGAATGCGCCTTCATGTAGTTCTTCCATAATTCGTTCCGCCGTCTTCTGGTCTACATAGCGGAGTAAGCACAAGTCGTCATTGCGCTTGTATAAGATGTTGTTGTTGATAAAGAATTTGGAAGCGAATCTTCTTAAGAATTTCTTGTCATTGACAGATGCCCCTGTGAGATATTCCTGAGTCTCAAGATACCTCTTCACTTCGTAGAACCAAGGTTTCTCCTTTGTATCAAGTTCACAACAGTATGCTGGTTCGTCAAACTTTTCGATGATGATTTGGGGAGCTTCGTTGTCCCATCTGACTTTGAACATTGACGACATGGTAGCTAATGTGTCGGCCAACTGATTCTCTTCTCGTGGAATGTGATCGAAAGTGATTTCTTCAAAGTAAGGGATCATACTCAACACATGCTCCCGATATGGAATGAGATTCGGATGCTTCGTATCCCACTCACCTTTAATCTGACTGATCACTAAAGCTGAGTCTCCATACACTTGCAAGAACTTGATTCTTAAGTTAATAGCAGCTTTGATACCCATGATGCACGCTTCGTATTCGGCCATGTCGTTAGTGCAATTGAAATAAAGTCTGGCGGTGAAAGGCGTGTGTCCACCTGTAGGAGACATAATGATGGCGCCAATGTCATTGCCAAGTGCGTTTGAGGCTCCATCGAAGACCATGGTCCATCGGGATCCCGGTTCAGGTCCTTCGTCTGGACCTGGTTCTTCGCAATTAGTAACTAGCAAAACATCTTCGTCTGGAAACTTGAACTGCATAGACTGATAGTCATCTATGGCTTGATGAGCCAAATGATCGGCTACTACACTTCCTTTGATCAATTTTTGAGTAGTATACTGGATGTCGTATTCGGTCAAGATCACTTGCCATCTTGCTATGTATTTTATCGAATCCATCTTGGAGATCAACAAGGTAGTGTGAGTCAACATATATTGTCTTAGTCTGCGAGCAGCCCAAGCCAAAGCGCTGCAAGTTTTCTCGAGCTGTGAGTATCTTGTTTCACAGTCGGTAAACTTTTTGCTAAGGTAGTATATTGCATACTCTTTTCGACCAGACTCGTCATGTTTCCCCAACACACACCCCATTGAGTTCTCTAATACTGTCAAGTACATGATGAGAGGTCTTCCTTTGGCAGGTGGCATCAGGATAAGAGGATTTTGTAGGTACTCCTTGATTTTGTCAAAAGATGTTTGGAACTCGTCGTTCCATTCCTCTACTTGATCTTTCTTCAGTAACTTGAAGATTGGCTCACAAGTAGTAGTTAGATGCGCAATGAATCTGACAATGTAGTTTAGTCGTCCCAAGAAACCTCTGACTTCCTTCTCAGTATGGGGAGCTGGCATTTCTTGAATAACATTAACCTTGGCCGGGTCAACTTCAATACCTTTACCGTTGACAACAAATCTCAGGAGCTTTTCGGATCTGACTCCGAAGGTGCACTTGTTAGGATTAAGTCTTAGTCTGTATTTTTTCAGCCTATCGAACAACTTTCGTAAATGATCGAGATGCTCTTCTTCAGTCTGTGATCGAGCTATCATGTCGTCGATGTAGACCTCTATCTCGTGATGAATCATGTCATGGAACAATGCCACCATGGCATGTTGATATGTGGCGTCAGCGTTCTTCAGACCGAACGACATGACTTTGTAACAGAATGTGCCCCACTGTGTAACGAAAGTTGTCTTTTCCATGTCTTCGGGAGCCATTTTAATCTGATTGTAACCGGAGAAACCATCCATGAAGGAGAAAACTTTATGTTGAGCAGTGTTATCAACCAGAACATCAATATGAGGAAGTGGAAAATCGTCTTTCGGACTTGCTTTGTTCAGATCTCGGTAGTCTACACACATCCACACTTTACCATCTTTCTTAGGTATGGGCACCACGTTTGCAACCCACTATGGATAAGAAGTAACGGCTAGGAGAAACTGACATTGAACTGTTTTATAACTTCGGCTTTGATTTTCTCTGACATCTCAGGACGCATATGACGGACCTTCTGCTTCACAGGGACAAAACCTTCTTTCATCGATAGTCGGTGTACCACAATGTCAATATCTAAACCTGGCATATCTTCGTAGGACCAAACAAAAATCTCGATATAGTCCCGCAGCATCTGGACCAATCTCTTCTTGACACTGCTCTCAAGACTCACTCCTATCTTGATTTCTTTTTTGTCTTCATCAGTACCTAGATTCACGACCTCGATTGGCTCTTCGTGCGACTGTATGACCCATTCTTGCTGTAGTAGTCTAACAAGTTCTCCTGGAACTTCACAATCTTCCTCACCTTCGTCTTCGGCTTGTTAGATCGAATTATTGAAGTCATATTTAGCAATAGCAAAGCTGTTATCAACGAGATTCGGAGTGAATCTGCAGTGTACCACGTGGGTGTGTGTAAGAACACATAACTTTTTGAAGGGGTAATAAATTAAAATAAAGGAAAGAGAAAAGTATTTGAATGCAAAAGTCCAATGATTTTTATTGAATGAAAATATGCAAATGACAAATAATAACCCTCACAAACGAGCCGTGATGCCCCGGGCAAGGCACTAGGCTTTTAAGTTTATTGTCTGAACGTAATATAGAACGAAAAGCACAACAGAAAACAAAAAGCAATTACTCCTGTCTAAAGAAGATTGGTATGACGTCTTCGGTCTTCCAATTGCTGAGTCCATTGTTTGGAGTTGGGAAGATCCAATTGCTGATGTTGAAGTCGCTGTCGTCGTCCTCTATAACATAGACTCCGCTTTTGCTGATGTGGAAAGGAAGTTTGCTGGCACGTTCGCGGCGTATCATCTTCTGACCTTTGATAGTGAAGCCTAAACCAGTCTTGTCGGATTTGAAAGGAAGATCAGGGAGCTGGCCCTAAATAGTGCAACCTCTTTCTTCAACTGCAGCTTGGGCGTCTTTCAGTGAGGCCATCGTTGGTGGAACTTTAGTAGCACTACGCCAAATAAGCTATTTAATAGCACATTTTTTTGTTTTTGATAGCGCTTAAAAGTGCTATTAACCGCGCCCGCGCCACTATTGTAAATATTTCTTATTTAATAGCACTTTAAAAGCGCTATTAAAGTACCAATTTATAATAGCGTTTTAATTAAAGTGCTATCAAAGTCAGCATTTTGCATGTTTTTTGTTTGTTTTTTTATAGCACTCTAAACAAAACGCGCTAATATATAACATATGTTTGATAGCACTTTCAAATAAAGTGCTAATAAATGGTACATATTTGATACAATATTTTTAATAAGTACAGTACAATATTTTTTCTTACACAATCATTTTTTTGGTGTAAATATAAAATAACTATATTCAATTCAACACAAATAACGCTTTAAGTTACTCATTGCATATATATTATGATCCATCAAATACCAAATAACATTTTAAACCAAATCCTATTGTTTCCAAATATCATAACATATAGAATATTAAGAGGGCGTTTGCATAGCCAAATTTGTAGATGCCCATCTATGAGTACTTCAATCCAAATCCAAAAACATACAATCAAATTCTCTAAACAAAACACCGAAAAAATAAGAAAGAATAACAAAACAATCCCATGTAGTAACCACCTTCATGATCCAAAAGCGTTGAACTCATAGATACAATCACTAACTAGGCAAAATAATTGCTTCTTGTTTTCCTGTATCATAGAAGGAATATTGATTATGTATTGTACAATAAAAACTAATTCAACATATATAGAATAATCAAACATTTAATATGGGTCTAACAAGAAGCGCATAAAATAAGGAATGATTATTATAAACTAATAACAATAAATCGATATAACTAATACAATAATTGAACTAATTAAGTCTAACAAGAACACGACTTGTAAATATATAGACCACAATTTCCATTATTAGATGCATATAAACACTAAACAGAATATAATTCAAATTCTCAAAATATACATAAACACTTAATTGTGTGTAACTTTCTTTTCATGATCCAGAACTAGATATCAAACACCTTACAATTGTTACTACGAATATCTAAAAATTTCAAGTAGAAACGTAATACTATAAATCAATTATAGAATAAACTATAGATTCATCATCATACATAAGAACTTAACCTTAAAATTATGATTATGAACACTCACTAGAAACGGAAAACTATAAATCAATCATACAATAAGATGTAAGTCATTTTTCCGTATTTTCCTATTTCAAAATTTAAATTCGAGACCAAGAAAGAACACTCAGTACCTCATCCCATATCTTCTAAACCAATAAAATACTAAAATCATTTATCGACAACTCTAAATCCAACTCAAAAATTAAAATTAAACATCTAAGTCAAAACATTTGAACTCTAAATCCATGAGTAATATTTGTCTTGTTTATCAAGTATCAAGTCAAGGAAAAACTCACCGAAAACATCATCCACCACGTAAGTAGCTCAATCCCCTTAACCTCGGTTAACTTATCATGAGTAGGTCGACATTTGTGGTCAAAAAATACTTCAAATATGAAAACATCAACAATTAATCGTGTTAGAATTAAATTATATTAATTTACAAAAGAATAATAATAATAATTAAAATCACGTACATTTGTGGGGATCATAAATTCATTTTCCATGATGACCTCTTTCATAAATCGCATTACAAAGTATCCACAATCAACGCCATTAATTTGACGAGGACACTACAAAAAAAATATTTATATCGATTAATTTTACTCCACATAATTGTTTTAAAATAACATTAATTTAGACACATACCTTTATTTTTTGCCATGAGATTTTCTTTCAACTTTGACACTTTAGGCACTTTAGAACTACTATTAGCACGATAAATTTGCAAAGCGCTAACAAAATGAAATTAACTTCAAATGAGTAATTATTATAAATAATAATACGTACATAAATTTTAAATTAAAAGAGTCTATACTCACTTCTCAAACTTTGTTTTAAAATTTTGATGTTTTGTTGGCTCACCATTCAACGGATCCATGTAATATATCACCTCAGCATTGAGATTGATGACAAGCAACACCCAATGTTTCCTGGACCCAACATTTAAATATTGCATTAAAGATTCACATTCATTAGAGTTTTTTCTCGTTAATTTAATAACTTTTTGAATATAAATCTCACCCTAGATTACAAGGTGCAAGAATCATCTTATCCTTGAACTCCTCATCTTTCAAAAGTATTTTTGCTATACCATTTCCTAGATTATCCTCCCGTGATACATGTGGAGATATGAAAGAGAACTTATTTATTAATCCATTTGGACTAATAAACTTGTCATACAAATACCTAGAAATGAACAACAATTGATATTAATATATTTGTCACCAATGTGAATATTAGTCAACAATACAACTTATCTCTATCCACTTCTTCAGGTTGTTGCCTTTCTTCCACTTCTTCAGTTTGTTGCCTCTCTAGCTTCTCTCTATCCAACTTATCTCTCTCAAGCTTTTCTCTCTCTAGCACCTCCAATCTACTTTTGAGTGTATTACAAAAGCCATACAATTTTTCAAAATCCATTTGTGTGGGGCGATTTTGGCGTGGTAATATGTCCCTAGAACATACCCCAAAACCATAAGTCCTAACACGTCCAGAGTAGTTTGGGAGATTAAGAGCCTCAAATAATATGTTTGTGGGACCAAGGTCTTGTCTCTCTTCTTCAGATAGAGCTTCTATTAACTTCTCCTGACATTGATAAGTATAAAAGAAATAACCAATAGTTAGATACAAGTTGCAATTAATGGCTATTCTATCAAAATAAGACACAAAGACTCAATTAATTAAGGAAAATCAAGTTTAATGACTTCAAACTAACTAACAAAATACAAATTCGGTAACAATGACGAGTATAGAAAAAGTGTCACATCTATAATGTGAGCATTTTGGAAATAACAGCCCCTATAATATTTGCTAGCTAGAATATGTAATGTCTAAACAGCCCCTGTAATTACTTGATAGTATGGTGACATGGTATCGTCAGTTCTAATACTAATTGAGAACTATCATAGGATTCAGGAGGCTGACAACCAAAAACATTTTCATTGAGATTAACCGAGATCCAAAACATTTTCATTGATCCAAAATATTAAAATTCGACTTACACATTGATCCACAACTCTTTGAACATTCTCATTATCATGTTCCTTTTATCAATTTTGGCGTAGTGTAGCTTTGGGAGTGATATGAGAGTCAACAGGCATGACTCGCAGAACTGCTTCGAAAGCTTGACAGGGGGTTTCAATGAATTCTCCTTCCATTTCGAGGTATTAGAATGACTGCAGATGGCTTACCATATATTCTTCCTCACCACATACTGTAACAATCTTCCCCTTCATTGGGTACTTCAACTTTTGATGCAGGGTAGAGGTAACCGCGCCTGCCCCATGTATCCAAGGGCGTCCAAATAGGCAAGAGTAAGCTGGGTTGATGTCCATGACGAAGAAAGTAGAGTCGAAAGTCTGGGAACTGACTTTAACTGGTAGGATGAGCTTTCGAAGAACTGTTCGTTTAGAACCATCAAAAGCTCTTACGATTATGTCGCTGGGTTTCAAGACCACTCCTTCAACATCAAGTCAGTCGAGAGCGCTCTTTGGTAAAACATTCAGAGTAGAACCAGTATCCACCAACACGTGAGACAATGCGGTGCCCTTGCATTCAACGGAGATGTGCAAGGCTTTGTTGTGTTTCCTTCCGGCATGAGTTAAATCAGCATCAGAGAAGCCTAAACTATTATTGACGGTCAAGCTAGCAATACAACCTTCGAATTGATCAGCAGTAGTGTCTTGCGGTATGTGAGCATTCTTCAAAAACTTTACTAAGGCTTTAGCATGAGCCTCAGAGCATAGTAGCAGAGCTAGCATGGATATCTTGGACGGAGTTTGTCCCAACTATTCCACAACATTGTAGTCACTCTTCTTGATGATCTTCATAATTTCCTCCATTTCTTGCTTGGAGGTGTCTTTAGCAACTTCCTTTGGTACTTCTGTATGAGCAGGATGAGTTACTGGTTCTTTCCCTCTAGCTTCGCGAATTAGTTCGATAGCAGGAATGCGAATTGGCATAGCAGTCTTTTGGAGGAGAGATCTCTGGAGAAAATACTCTTCAGGTTCTGGTCACCTTGCTTGATCTGGTGATGTTGTTGATGTCTGGATTGGTAGCTTCAACTGCAATGTCTTCAATGGTTAACGGGTCTTGCTTGACGCCATGATAGTAAACTTCGGCTCCATAGTTCCAAGGTATAGCTTTGTCAGTGGAATATAGAACTTGTAACACCCCAATTCTACCCCTCGTAATTAATAATAAAATCAGAGTTTCAAAGTTTCATCTAAAGAAATTGAGGCATCACATATTTGCACTTCCATCAATCCACATTATAATGCACATCATAAACATCAAAAGTCGGATATAATGATTAATACATAATTCATCATATACACATATGACTATTCACAACACAGCGGATGTGTTCACAAAATATACACAACATCATGTTATCGTCAATACATAAAACTACAACATCATAAGATAGTGTACATAAACTATCCTATCAAAATAATAATGTCGCCCATATCCCGAGTGTTACTACGACCAGACCAGAGCGACACAAAATAAAGAGACTCGAGCTAATCCTCCTCATCCTCGGGGATCACCTGCACGTTACCAATATATAGGCAACGGCGAAACAAGTAAAGGGTGAGATACTCCAAAACATATCATTAAAAACATGATAGGATATATACATAGTTTTGGAATTATAAATGATATAAGTTAAATAAAGTATGTCGACATGTATTAAAAGCTTACATACTTTAAATTAGCATTTAGTGTATAAATTAACACTTTAACTTCGTCACATAATCATTATACTCGCATCAACACAAAACATCATGTACCATCGCAATTCAATCATCATTCATCAATCAAATCCAATATTAAACAACTCAAACATAAACATAACCGACTCCATGAGACTCGACTATGTTATGCATGTGGTACCCGTCGCTTTGTCCATAATTAGGAACACTTGGCATAAAGCCCATCGTCGCTTGGCATAAAAGCCCTCGTCGCTTGGCATAAAAGCCCTTGTCGCCTATGCAATGTATGTGACTCGATAATAAAGACCACACAACAACACATCATCATCGCTCATCAAAATTGACATAAAGTCCACATCGCCATATTTATTCACATCAAATAAACATGTCATCGCATCGCATAAACAACAAGTATTCATTAATAAATACACCGTTGCAAACATTATGTTTATTCACACAACATCATTATCAATTAATCCACCAATTTTCAAAAACGGAAAAATAGTCAAAACACCAATAATCGTCGCGAAAGCCATTCTTAATTACCGGCATTAATTATAAACATCAACATCGAAATCAGATAGTTCATATATGTCTCAAATTCACTAAACACAATCCGATTCAATTTGACCGTAATTTGGTCTATTTCGGGTCATTTCGTAAAAACTCGTAATTTCAAAAAACTAACCTCTCCACTACGTTCTACACGTCGAACTTAGCTAGCACGTCAATTTTCATTGAATTCGGAGCAACTTGCTTCGTCGTCGAATTTTACCAAAATCGGAAAATCGGAACATAATCGGGTTCTAAATTTAATCGGCTATCTTATGTCCTAATTGTATTTTAGTGATATAAAGTGTTACTAGGTGGAATTGGAAAAATAGGAACAAACAGAAACTATTTTTCATAAATTATGCAGGAAAGTTATTTTTGACAGAAAACAGAAAACTGTGTTTACAGAAAACTCAAATTTACAGAAAAATGCTCCGTTTCTCTCCTACCATCAGGGACGCACGTCCCATTCTCAACCAAAGGAAGGAGGCGGGTGCCTCACCATGGGGGACGGTCGCCCCACACATGGAGGTGGGCGTCTCCCCCTTCTTACTTCCTCCATCCACTTCTTCTTCCTGCGTTTATTTCCTACAGTTTTCTTTTTCTGGTTTTTTTCTATATTTTACTGTTATGGTTTTCTTTCCCATTTCCATCTCATTCTATAATCCATATACTACACTAATAATAACAACACACCCATAATACCTACACCTAATTCAACTTTTCTAAACATTTTCAACAATGAATCAACAAAACCCTATAAACCAACTATCAATTTTTCCCCAATCCAAACTATAACCATCAAACCCTAACTATATGAAATGGAAATCAAACCCCTTACCTAGCAAGATTTGATTGTTCTTGATGATTCCTCAAACCAAGCCTTGCTCCTATTCTTGCTCTCCTCTTCTTCCTCTACCAAAGCCCTAACTTTCTCTTCCAAGTTTCTATACTTTGTGTTTTGGTGTTATGTTATGAAAAGATGAAGAAAATGCTTTTATATGCTAGTTGTCTTACTAGCCAAGGCTGAGAAACCCAACTCTAGCAAATTGCTCCCCACACCCTTCTCTATTCCTAACACACTAATTATATCCTTAACTCAATTTATTAATATAATTCCGGGGAATTAAATATTAGTCTGGATAATATTTTACTGAACCGAACGGAACGTCGCCAAATATATTAATAGATATACCAATTAATATAATTATTCTCGTCGCCGAAACAATCGTCAAACGGTAATTCAAAAATATTAATCTAATATTAAATAAAATGGGCGTTACAAAACTGGTCTGGGAGAAGTGATGATGAGAGGTGCCACTCTAGGCGTGGGATCGACAGAGGTGATCCTTATTGTGTTCACATCAGCATAGTCTTCTGGGAAATCGTCTCCCTATCCGGTTTCCTTGACGTCTTCACTAGGAATTTTGTAGCTTTCAGGAGCGGTATAGTTCACCATGAAATCGAACTTTCCACTTGGCTGTCCCAAGGTATCCCAGACTTCTGGTTCGACTTCGCTTACGTCTTCAATCTTCAGATTCTTAGAAATGTCTTCGCACATATTCTCCACAGATGGAGGTTTTAGAAATAGTACTTTGCGGTTGTCCATCATGCGTTGAATACGCCTTCTCAACCAAGCACATCCGTCAGATTCAGATGCACACCAACGACAATCATTCGGGCATCCTGGAAACACACCGGCTTGCAACAAGTCTTTCTTGACAGTCATCAGAGGAATAGTAAGCTTGTTCACATCATAAACATTAGAGCCTTCGTCAATAGCATTGGAACTTTTACCATGGTCAGACATCGGTGCGTTGATCACATTTGGAGTTTCGACAAGAGGGTCAAATTCAATTTCTCTCGCTTCGATCATGTCTTGAATCTTGTTCTTCAGGGCCCAATAGTTGTTGGTGTCGTGCCCTGGGCTGTTAGAGTGGTATGCACACCTTGCATTAGGATTTTACTTTGGAGAGGAAGTGTTGACGTGCTGAGGAGGATCCCTCAAAGTAATCAACTCTGCTTTCAACATGTGTTGCAATGCTTGTGACAACGGCATGTTGATCTTCATAAACTGTCTTCGTGGCGCGTTCTGGTTATGCGGGTTGTCTCACTGAGGTTGCACTGGTGTAGGACTAGAGATCACAACTGCCCCCACAGATTGAGTACGATCAGCTTTGTCACGACTTTTCTGACCATACACAGCATTGGCTTCTTTCTTAGCACCGAAAGATCTCTTCGTAGCATTTGAAGATGATTCTACCTGTATTTTCCCGCTCTTGATTCCAACTTCGATGCGTTCGCCTATCAATATCAGCTCGGTGAACCCGACTAAAGAGTTTCCAATCAGATGATTGAAAAATGGGCCTGTCAGTGTTCCCGTGAACATATCAACCAACTCCCTATTGGACAAGGATGGTTGAACTCAGCTTGCTGGATCTCTCAATGTTTAAGCATATTCTTTGAACTTCTCATCACGACCCATAGACATGTTCTGTAGCTGCATGCAGGTGGGTGCTAATTCGGAGTTTTACTGGTACTGCTTGTAGAAAGCATTTGCTAAGTCATTCCAGGTGTGAATATGGGTACTCTCTAGTTTATAATACCACTCCAACTGAGTCCCGGATAAACTCTCTTGGAAGAAATAGATCCATAGTTTCCTGTCTTCAGTATGAGGATGGATCTTCTGAACATAGGATTTCAGATGCAGCTTTGGACAAGAGATGCCATCATACTTGGCAAAAGTAGGAACTTTGAACTTGCGGGGAATTACCATGCCAGGGACAAGACTTAGATCATCAAAATTCAGCCCGGACATTTTCAGATTTTCCACAGTATTCAGACGGTCTTCAAGTTGCTTGTATTTGTCGTCAGGAGGATACTACTCGCTCACATAGTCTTCATCTTTGTTTTCAGACCCATGATGGCTTCCTTCGCTGTTCTTGATACTTCCCTCGGTTTCACCACTCTTGTCTGAGATTTCAAACTGGCTGACCACCCTAGTCGGACCCTTGTGATTTCTTCCCATGTTGAGGATACCGATGGTCTTCTTTTTCTGGTGATGAGTTTCTTCAGGTCCTTCTGGCCTTGGACCAAGTTGGTGAACATCTCCTAGGCCCGAGCATTACGAGCACAGGAGATCTTTGTGATCTGTTCAAGAGCCATTTCTGCTGAAATAAACAGCGAGAGAATAAGAAAACCGGTCTTTAATGTACCTGTTATGAAATGTCATGCCATGATATGCGATGTTTATGCAATGCAATGCAATGTTTTCAAGGACCTTAGAAATTTAAATTTGTTAAACAAGCATGAAGAAATTTTTATTAGTTTCTCTTTATTAATTACAAAAGATAGTTTTTAAACAAATAAAAAAAAAGTTCCTGAAGCTTTCAGGTCTCCCATGGGCGCCTCCTCTTGGTGTTGAAGTACGCGTTGATGTTTCGCTCCTCGTGAAGTAGCTTTGTCAACTCTAATACCTTTTTCTCGCTTGTATAGCATTGGGCTTCGAAGCTATCCCTTTCTTCTTTAAGATGAATCCAGGATCTCCTCAAGTCTTCAAGATCAGTAGGCATGTCTGGATGGTGAACGGTATAGGGTTCGTCACCTATAGCAACAGGTTCCATGATCACCAGTAGCACAGGTGTAAATGGCATCATGAGGTTTTGAGCTCGAGCTCGCACCCGTTTGAGGTAAGGTTCCCAATGAATGGAATTTTTGTGTCCCAAAGTCTTGGTATCAGTCTTCTTTACCATGCCCCAAACGTGCACAAATCTTCGACGGTAATTCTGGAGATCGTTGTTGTAGTCAAACACAACATCTTGTAGAAGCATATCATGAGGACCATCTCTTCGAGCATAACCAAACTGACGTAGAGCTAGAGAAGGGTTATAAGTGATACCTCCCCTTATGCCAAGGAGTGGTACATTAGGGAATTCCCCACAACGCTCAATGAAAGTGAAGTCCATTTGAGAAAAGAGATACCAACATATATCTGAGTGAGAAAGTGACATCAGCCTTTGAGACCACTTCAACCTTTGCTCGTTCTTCATTACCGATTGAGGAAAGTGCGAAATAAACCACCTGGAAAGTAACGGTATGCAACACATGAAAGTTCCTTGTCATTTGATGGTACGAGTGTGGAGAGAATGTAGGATGTCTCCAAGTAAGGTAGGCACAAGATTACGAGTGAGGAATATCTTGATGGTGTTCACGTCTATGAACTGATCTGGATTAGGAAATAACACCAAACCATAGATTAGAAAGGCTAAAACGTCTTCGAATGCATGGAAACTCATAGCTTTGAGGAATTCTCGAGATTTCGTTATCAAGAACTTAGCGAGCAAACCCTTAACTCCGCTTCTTGTTTCCCAATTGGCTTCAATGTCTGATCGCTTTAGATGTAACGTTGATGCGATGTCTTCGTATTTCGGAGCTTTTTTTGAATCGGTGAATGGTATTTGATCAAGGATAGGTATCCCAAGTAGCTTAGAGAACTCTTCCAATGTAAGAACCAACTGGTAATCTTGGAATGTAAAGCAATGGTGTTTCGGATCGAAGAACTGGAATACGACGTGCATCATATCTTCTTCAAAACCGGAGATAACCAAGTCAAGTAGATAACCATGTCTTTTGATGAACTGAGCATGATCGAGAATTTCTGAAACCAATTCTTTGAGTTGAGAAGGTATGCCCATGAAATTGATTTGGATAGTCTTTCTGGAAGCCATGATCCTACAAAACAAAGCAAAGATAAATTCCTAGGTCCTTGAAATAGTTAGAAATGATATGATGGTGCGATGTTATGATGTCATGTTTAAGCAAATAGCAAGCACAAGCAAATCACACAATAGCCCTAGGTTTAAGGCTTGCATGACGTATAGGTGTCTACCCTACCAAAGTTTGAGTGGGTTCAACCTGTCCTATAATAGTAACCGGGTTCTAGGAATCTCATATCATTGATCTTTCTCGTAGGATTTATTTCAATACGATTACCAAGTGGTCGACCGAAACATCCCGAAAGTCGAATCTTAATGAGCGTAGCATCGAGTATCAACCAACCTTAGTCTACACCGAAGTCGGCCATCTCACTACCTTCTAATGGACAAGATGGGTCAATTAAGGTTCTAGAAGTTGAGTTAGTGCTGATGACACCACGCAGACGCCAAATACTTTCCTCAACTAGTCATGAGGAGCATCGGGACATCCAAAGTATCGCACTAACGTAGCCATCATGTTGACCGTTTCGGTATACGCCTAACGGTCACGATGATTTATTGCTACTTACCTAAGGAAACCTGGATCCGGGTGTAGGATCCCCCATAAGTTAATACCCAAGCAACCCTTAAAAGTAAATCATACAAGTCAAACAAAAAGCAATAAAGTGATCTAAAGACCCTAAGGTAAACTCTCTTTATTTTCCCCAGCAGAGTCGCCAGTTCTGTAACACGGTGGGAGAACTGACTTGCTTGTTTTGCGTTTGATCACAAATGTTGCAGAAAGCAAGAGTCGCCATCGACTTTTCTTTTATCCAATTAAGGGAAGGCGAAAAGAACAGGAAAAGACCTTCATTAGATTTTGAGTAAGGGAGTTGGTTATGAAAAGGGAAGGTGTTAGCACCCCTTTTCATCCATATTTATCTACGGGATCTTAATTTCTTTAGCTCACTTTAAATTGCTTTTTTGTGTGTGTTTGAAAATATTTTTGAAAAGGCATTTCGCTTTGACTTCGTAATGATTCACGTTGGAATGTATACGAAGTGTTTGGAAATGTTTTGTTTTAGAAAAGGACTTCGCAATGATTCACGCTGGAATGTATACAAAGTGTTTTGAAAAAGTGTGAGGTGTAAAAAGAATTTTTTAATTGAGCAAGCAAAAGAGACTTATTACCTACTCAGAACGGTCGTTTCCGTGTTATTTTTCTTTCCTTTAGAATAAGGATATTCATACCATTAGTTGGTAGGTAACCTTATTCATTGGATGTGAAAGAGACATTCGAAGGGACATCGGATGGTCATAGAAGGCAACTTATAGGAGTATTCTAGCACATTCGTAGGGACGATCATAACTTTTCATAGGCAACAACCGAGGGACTAGATCATGTATTCGTTTAGGCAACATCGAGGGACTATGATCTTTTAAGTCAAAGGTGTGACACCCCAAATTAATTCAATTATTAAATAATTAGAAATTTAATTATTAATTTAATTAAATGTTTAATTATTGGTATTTTTGAATTAAATGGATTTAATTATTCAATTTAAATAAAGGAAGGTTGGGGGTGTAAAGTTGAATTGGAGGTGTATGGAGTAAAAAGCTCTACTTAATCCTAATTAATTTATTTCTATTATTTGGAAAATAAAAAGGAATAAATAAAGGAATAAAAGGAAACAAGTGAGAAGAGGAATTAGGATTGCATTCTACGTGAGATTAGAAAAGAGAAGAGAAAGAGGAGAAAAAGCCAAACGCCGAGAATTCGAAGATTCATCGCGAGGTAAGGGGGGAATTGAATCTGATTTTTATGCCTTATGGGTTTTGATGATCAATGGAACGAATCGAATCGTTAGGAACCTCGAATTAGAATAATTGAATATGCCCTAATGTTATAATCCGACGTAAAAACCGTAATTGAGACGGTTATGAACGATTAATCTATGCATGATGAATATAGGTTAATTAGAAAACAAATTGGGTGACTAATTGGATGTAAAACTGCAGTAAATAATTTTGTTTTATGATGACATGAGGTTTGGTGAAGTTTAGAGGTAATGGAAATTCGTAACAGTGAAGAAAATCTGTGTTTTTGATGAAAACAAACTGTATGGGTCGACACATCCCGTTTTGCATCGATGCATAAGTGTAAATTTTTGAAAACTAGAATGCTTGAAAAGCTATGCATTGATCCAAGATGTGTATGCATCGATCCAAGATGCGTATGCATCGATCCAAGATGTGTATGCATCGATACATAGGCCAAAAACAAGGCTATGCATCGATGCAAGTTTCGTATGTGTCGACACATACTGAAATTTTTTTGAAAAATAAAGAATTTTTAAGTTATGCATTGATGCATAACTATTTTGGGTCGATGCAAGCTGATTATGTGTCGATGCATAGCCTTATGCATCGATGCATACTGTGTTGGAATGGACATAATTTTGCTGAAACGATTTTAATCATATCTTTTTAACCGTAGCTCCGATTTAGGCATAGTTGGTATCGTTGGAAAGCTTAGAACGAGTACTACCTAATGAAAATATTTTCAAAACTAATAATTGAAATCTGGAAGGATTAATTTAGTTTCCGTAATCAGAATTCTTTGAGAATTTATGGACCATGTGTTGAATAATTGTGCAGAATGTTAATTTTATGGATTGTGATTAACATTTGATGTTATGATTGTTGTACCAGATGTTGTTGATGTTATTGATTTGTAATTGGAATTATGTTGTGTGTTCATGTTCCATGTTTTGAATTGTTGCATGCTTCTAATGTGCATGCATGAGTATTTGGTAATGGTTCATTTCCATTATGCAGAATTGAACTTGCAGGGCCAATAAACTTACCTAATGGACAGAGGTAGTGAGGCTAGATTCTTGACCCGGTGATGTATGGGAGAATCATTGAATTGACGATGTTTCCGAAGTGTAAGCGGAACAGGGTGTGGACTTGGATCACGTTTGCAACCTATACATTCTTTTTAGAATTTAAAATGCAAGAAAAAATAAATAGCAGAAAAGAAAACTAGTCCTAATATTTTTGGTATTTTTGAAAATTAGAGTTTATGTGAAAAAACAACCTAGATCTAGTTGATTTTAATTAATTAATTAAAAAATAATTATTAGTGAATACTAACCTAAATTAATTAATTAAATTAGATAAAAGAAAATATTAGTGAAAGTTATCTAATTAATCCTAAATTAATTAACCTAATTACTAATTAAATTAATTAATTATTTTAAAAAAAGAAAATAAGCAAAATATGAAGAAAAAAAAAGCACAAAACAAAGCAAAAGAGAGCTTCTGGCAGAAGCTATCCCAGAAGCTGGAGCTTCTGGAGGTTCCGTTGCTGGAGGCACCCAGAAGCTGGAGCTTCTGGAGTATTCTGCGCTGGGAGAGGCCCAGAAGTTGGCCCTTCTAGCGTTGGTGAGACCCAGAAGCTGGAGCTTCTGGTGCTGGGAATGCCCAGAAATTGGCACTTTTGGCGCTAGAAAGGATCCAGAAGCTGGAGCTTCTAGGGAGTGACTTCTGGAGATCTGGAAACCTGTGCAAGGCAAATAATGAAAATAAAATAGCAAAAGGTGGGTTATGAACCCACGACCTGATAGGGAGAATGACATAGTGCGCGCAAGGTGAACCGTTGGGACGGTGATACATCCATTCATCCTTCTGAACCCATAAATAGGTGAGGGTTATAAGCTTCTGAGTCAGAAGCACCGGAATGGTGCTCTGGTCATCTTCTCTGATTGGCATCAATCATCAAAAACCTGTAAAATGCATCAATTTATGAAAAGTAAAAGCCCAGATTGACTATATAGGACCCTGCGATCACGATGGTATGGTGTGTTTGTCCTAAAACAGCCTGTATCGTGGAAACCGAATCTTCACTAAGTTCATGCCCTAACAATGGGATCTAGTGATTTATACGTCGAAACTTGTGGAGGATGAATCAAACTTGTTCTAACAAACTTCATGAACATATTAACATGGTTAAATATCATGAAAACAGAGTAAAATGCAAAATACAATTTCAAGAAAATATGAAAAAGGATGCTTATGAACGGCATGATTCAACATGCTTTGGCCATGGATAATGATCCATTATTACCCTACTATACCTCAGGAACAAGAATCAATGCTTGGAAGCACGTGAAACCGGCTGGAAGTTGGAATACGATTTTGCCAACTTTGAGAAAATTTTGAGAATTTTTAGGGTTTGTGAGAAGCTTGGCTGCACGTGTAAGAGGTGTCTAAAGGAGGTTTTTTTGTGTCCTGTAAGAGTGCTAGATATTTATAGGAGAGTAGAATTAGGTCAAGGCATTAAGAGAAAATATTCTCCTTAAATGGAGAATATTTGATTTAAAAATTTGCAAAAAAATCTTTCCAATCTTGATCAATCTCTTCCTCAATCTTCTTGCACGAAATTGACAGCTTGTAGTGAGCTATCTTGGACCCTAAGCCATGCAAATATCCAACCCAACTTGCCTTATCTTTTATTTTTGCATTTTATTTAATTAAATTTGAATTTAAGCTATTTTAATTCAAAAATAAATAAATAAAATGATAGAGGGCGTGGCATGCAGCATAGTGGTCATGGATAATCTCATGATCAAGTTTAAATCATAAAATCTTAGGCCCATTTGGAAATTTTTGGCTTTTGCTAGGTATTTTTCTTCATGCACCTCCTCAAAAAGTCTCAACTTGCACAATTTGTATCTTGCTCAATTTTCCATATTTTTGGGTGTTCTTGGACTTTTTAGAAAGCTCAAGATGTCTTCTAAACATCCTTTTTGGTTTTATCTTCATTGGAGTTTCCATGCTCATGGACACTTCGTTGCAAAAAGATGACTTTTGTTGACTTTTCTAGAAGGACCTGTAATGTCTTGATCCATAACTTCCAAATGAAGCAAGAGTTGCATGAAGAAGGGTTGACCCATCTTTTGTTGACAATTCACAAGGGTTGACCAGACAAATCCTCTCCTAAGCAATCAATCCAAACTAGGGTTTTGCTCCTCTCAGGTGAAAATGGATTTCCAATGCTCCAAGTGGTCATCATACCTAATCATATGCTTCAAGGGATCACCATGCCAAGTTTCAAGCCTTACAAGTCAAATTTGCTCATCCAATTGCTCAGATGGTTGAAAACTAGTTGTATTGGACAGAAACTCAACTATGGTCAACATACAATCAAACTTCCTAATTTTTAGTCAACATCATTATTTTGAAGTAATATTCATCATTTGATCAAGGTTTTATCATGATTCCTCAAGAAAAGTCAAGAATTGATCAAAAGTCAAAGTTTCTAAATTAGGGTTTTTCAGACAAAAGTCAACAGAATTTTGACCAGGCATAACTTCAACATACTTTATCAGAAATTTTTCCACAAAAGCTCATTTGGAAGGGAATTCAATTCTCCACAACTTCATGTCTGACAAGTTTTGGCCAAAAATGCTTCATTTGGAAGTTATGGATCAAAACATTACAGGTCTTTTTAAAAGTCAACAAAAAGTCATCTTTTTGCAAAGAAGTGTTCATGCACATGGAAGCTTCGACGAAGATGAAACCAAAAGGAGTGTTTAGAGGACATCTTGAGCTTTCTAAAAAGTCCAATATCACCCAAAAAATTTGAAAATTGAGCATGATACAAATTGTACAAGTTGAGCATTTTTGAGGAGGTGCATGAAGAGAAATACTTGAGAAAATCAATTTTTTTCTAAATGGGCCTAAATTTTCTTGGTTCAAACTTGTTTCTTATCTGAATTAGAACCTCCAAGCCCAAGGCCACGCCTTTTATCTTTTATTTTTATTTATTTTGGATTTTTATTCATTTAAAACCAATTTAATTAAAATAAAAGATATAAAATCAAAACATTAAGTCCAAGGCTGAGTTTTTCTCATTCTTGAGGTCCAAGCAAGCCATACAAGCTGTCAATTTTGAAATCATTGAGATTGGCAAGAGATTTGATTGAAATTGACTCAAAAGAGGCAAAATAAAGTTTGATTCCAATCAAATATTTTCACATTGATGAAGATATATTTTCTCATCAATTCTTGACCTAATGCCATCCAGTATATATACACACTGATCCCAGATGCACAAAGGACAGATCCTTGCCTCCATAAAAGAACCCTAACTCTCCAAAAATTCTTACAAACTTGCAAATTCGAGTTCACTTTTGCAGCCGTTTTCAAGCCATTCCAACCATCCATTCATTCTCTTGAAGCTTCCAGGAGTCGATCCAAGCACTCACACGAGTTCAAAGCACCCAGAACCACCCTCACGAGGTTACACCATTTTTGGTAAAGTTGGAAGATGCTAACCTTCGATTTACATGATATAAACTATTGTCATACATTCATTCATGATCATTAGGTTGTTTTAAAATGTTTTGATACATTGTTTGTGAGTTTACACGCAAGAACAAGGATTTGCCATTGTTAGGGAAAAACTGTTTGAGAGCTTCGAAGCTCATGATATAGGGATTTTCATAACAAAAGAACACCACCAGCGTGTTCGTAGGATCCCAAATGTACCATCTGGGCTTTTATTTTGCCTTGAATGATGCGTTTTTGCAGATTTTAACATGATTGCAGGTCGGAGAAGATGATCAAAGCCCTAGCTCCGGTGATGTCTCAGGAGAAGAGAGATCAGAAGATCCGGAATAGGGACTCACTTATATATTTATGAGTGTACTATAATACATGGATGTATCACCGCCCCAATGGTTCACCATGCACGCGCTAAGTCTCTCTCTCTCTCAAAGGCACAGGTTCGAACCCTGCCTTTTGCAAAGATTTTCTAACATTTTTTCTGATTAAAACAGGTTCCAGAAGTTCTGAAAGGAATTGTCACACAAGGCTTCCAGAAGCTCTGGAAGGAACAATTTCCAGAAGCTCTGGAAGGAACAGTAACACAGGTTTCCAGAAGCTCTAGAAGGAACAGGTTCCAGAAGCTCTAGAAGGAACGGTTTCCAGAAGCTCTGGAAGGAACGATTTCCAGAAGATCTGGAAGGAACGGTAACACAGAAGCTCTGGAAGGAATAATTTCCAAAAGCTCTGGCAAGGTACGTTAGCGCGGTCCCTAGAAGTTCTGGCAAGGAACGATGACCCAATTTCCAGAAGTTCTGGAAAAGAGTGAGCCAGAAGTTCTAGGTCAAATCCATCAGAAGTTCTAACAAAAAACATAAAATTTCTAATTTTTTTAATTAAAATTAATTAATTAGAATTAGGCTTTTCACTAAAATCAACCTCCAAAAAACCAAAAATATATTATTTTTCTGCATTTAAATTCTAGAAAAGATGTATAGGTTGCAAGGTCTTTTTCCATGTAATAGCGTAGATTTACATTTCTGCCTTTACTTTCCGCACCTCCTATTATGTATCTGCCCCAAAGCCATGTAATAGCGTAGGATTTACGTTTCCGCACTTTACTTTCTGCCCTTTAATTTCTGTACATATATTAACTGCTAGTAACTAGGCATGTATGGCAAGACTAATTCAATCAACATAGATCACTTCTAACATCAAGATAAAATATCTGAATACAACACACTTTTCACACATGCACCCACCTTAGGGTATCCTCTCTTGTTGCCTTAGGAATACATGGTCATGTCCCTCGAACGTAGGGATATCTTAGCTAATACGCTTACAAACATATCATCATAGCCCCTTTGATACAAAGATCACAGTCCCTCGATGACCCTCGATGTTGCCTACGAACACATGATCTCGTCCCTCGATTGTTGCCTACGAAAAGTGATGATCGTCTCTACAAATATGCTAAGGTATCCCTACATGCTGCCTTCTATGACCATACGATGACCCTTCGAATGTCCCTTTACATCCAATGGATAGAGTTACCTACCAACTAATGGTATGGATAGGGCTACCCTAAAGGAAAGCAAAATAACATGGAAACGTCCATTCTGAGTAGGTAATAAGACTCTTTTGCTTGCTCAAAACTATCAAAATACTTTTTACACCTCACACTATTTTCTATATCTTTTCAAACGCTTTGTATACATTCCAGCGTGAATCATTACAAAGTCTTTTCCAAAACAAAACATTTCCAAACACTTCGTATACATTCCAGTGAGAATCATTACGAAGTCAAAGCAAAATGCCTTTTCAAAAAAATGTATTTTCAAACACACACAAAAAGCAATTTATAAAGTGAGCTAAGCAATTAAGAGCCCGTAGATAACTACGGATAGAAAGAGTGCTAATACCTTCCCTTTTCATAATTGTCTCCCGTACTCAGAATCTAACGAAGGTCTTTTCCTATTCTTTTCGCCTTCCCTTAATTGGATAAAAGAAAAGTCGGTGTCGACTCTTAATATCTGCAACATTTGCGATAAAATGCTAAGCAAAACAAGTCAGTTCTCCCACCGTATTACAATTATTTTCTTCATTTCATAAAATAGATTATTTAATTTAAAGAATAATGTCCAAAACAGCGATTAAAACGGACTTACGGTTTGAAAGTTATGAATTTTCAAAGTTTAACAATTTTCCAAAAGTTACAGTGGTAACCGGTTCCTCCTGGGAAGAACCCGGTTCCCACTCTCAGTAGTGAAAACGCCTCTGGAAAATGTACTGGCAACTCGGTTCCTCCCACCAGGTAACTAGTTCCCACGTTCAAAAATTTGGTTTTCCTGAAAAATACACTAGGAACCCGGTTCCTCCAACCAGGGAACCGGTTCCTCAGACTCGGAATTTTCCCTCTACTGGAAAATACACCAGGAACTCGGTTCCTCCCACCAGAGAACCGGTTCCTGCGAGCTATAGTAGCAGAAAACTATGTTTTGACAACATGCTTCATTCTTAATTTCACCCACACATCCAAATACGAATCAATCACCAATTCATCATCAAGATCATCCAACAAACAGTGTTTCAAAGCATAAGGACATAATCCAACAACAATTAACATACCTATAACATGTGATTAACTCAATTTCATATAATTAGACAATATTAGGGACAAATTCCATAAACCTAGAAAATCCTAAATTGGGATTTCTAACTACTCAATCAACCCTATCATTCCCAAAATCCATAAGACATAATAACTAAGAGAAATCACCCCTTACCTTAGTCAATTGCTTGAATCCTTGAACTCTTTGGTTCTTCTCTTCCTTCTGCCTCTTCTCTCTTTCACGTATGATCAGTTTTCTCCAAATGTTTCACAATTCTTTTTTTCCTCTTATTATTCCTTTCTTTTATTATTATTCTACAATAATAATAACGAAATAGTAAGTTAGAGTATTTTATTCCTCACACCTCCTCCTTTCACTCCTTACACCAACAACCCAATTCCTTTTATTTAATTAAATAATTCCAATAATTCTAATAATTCAAATTTTTAATTAAATAAATTACTAAAATCCAAATTATTTAATTATTGAAAATATTGGGGTGTTACAGAAACCATAACTGATAAGATAATAGTTGAGAAGGTAATGAGAACGTTGACTTATCACTTTGATCACTTTATCGTAGCTATTCAAGAATCCAACAAACTTGAAACCCCTAAAGTGGAAGATTTGGTTGGTTCATTGGAGGCGCGTGGGATGAGGATTATCGAAAGGAAATGAGTTTTCAAGACTCGATATAGACTCTGTAAGCCCAGTCATGGAAAAGGGATGGTGGTTCCAACAAATTCAAACCAAGTTTGACAAGACTCAGGGCAAGAAGCCTTGGTCGAATCCCCACAAGAATAAGGTTGAAGATAAATATTCCGAATCCTCGAAAAAGGGGGAGGAAACTATCGAAAGGACAAAGAAGATAAAAAGAAGGTGTACATTGCTATAACTGTGAAAAGTGGGGCCACATAGCCAAAAATTGTTGGTACATAAAAGACAATGGATCGAAAAAAGGCAATGACGAAGTAGAGAACCTTGCACGTCAAGATTTAGATAATTGTGAAGATAGTATGGTGGTTATGGCTGCAGTTGCAGATAACCATGTCGAATCCAAGATCTAGTTCCTCGACTCAAGTTGCTCGAATAACATGACTGGTTAAAAAGAGTGGTTGACAGACTACGACTAGTCGAAGAAGAGCAAGATAAAACTTGCTGATAATAGTTTGTTGCAAGTAGAAGTTACTAGAAACACAGTTTTTCAAATGAGTAATGGAGGGAAAGCTATCATTAAAGATGTGATATATGTACCTGGAATGAAGTGCAACTTGCTAAGTATTGGACAACTGGTCGAAAAAGGTTTCTCAGTTGTTATGAAAGATGGTGCTTTGAAATTGTTTGACACCAAGAACAATTTGATCTTAAAATCTCCGCTGTCGAAGAATAGGACATTTAAGACTATGATCAGTTCAACAAAAGTTCAATGTTTGAAAATTGTTTTTGACCATAAAGATAGTTGGTTGTGGCATTTGAGGTTTGGACATTTGAATTTTAGATCACTTAATCAACTAATTACTCATGATATGGTTACTAGAGTTCCATGTCTTGAGATGCCTGATAAACTTTGTGAAGGTTGTTTAGTCGGAAAGAAATCTAGAAATTCTTTCGTTTTGACTATGCCTATAAGATCATCCTGCATTCTCGAAGTGGTACATTCAGATGTATGTGGTCCATTCGAGGAACATACCATTGGTGGAAACATAAATTTTGTTTTGTTTGTCAACAAGTTTAGTCGAAATTTGTGGATCTATGTGATCAAACAAAAGGAATGAGTATTTGAAATCTTTAAGAGATTAAAGATACTTGTCGAAAACTAGAGTGAGAAGAGGATCAAAGTTCTGCAAATAGATGGAGGTGGCAAATACACTTCGAAGATGTTTGAAAAATTATGTGTAGAACATGGTGTTGATCATGAGGTAATTGCTCCTTATATGCCTAAACATAATGGAATTTATGAAAGAAGAAACATAACTATATTAGATATGGCGAGATGCATGCTGAAGCAAAAGAATTTTCCAAAGTCTGTATGGGGAGAAGTTGTTTCGACTGCAGTTTATATTTTGAACATGTGTCCTACTTATATTTTGAAGAACAAGGTTCCTGAAGAACTATAGAGTGGCAAATGACAACCTGTAAGTCATTCGAAGGTGTTTGGCTCTATGTGCTACAAGCATATTCCTGATTCGAGAAGAAGGAAGCTTGATGACAAGAGTGAACCTATGATTCTAGTAGGATATCAGAAAACTTGTGCATATATACTATCTAATCCAATTAATGAGAAAATTATGTTGATTAGAGATATTGTGATTGATGAAAATTCAGCATGGGATTGGAATTCTAATGATGCAATTAACAAGACATTGATGAGCTATGGTTTCGACGAAGAAACTAATGAAGTCGAAGTCGAAGAAATTGCTCATATTCCAATCGAAGTCGAAGAAGGTGCTAGTATTCTGGAAAATGTCGAAGTTAAAGACAGTGTGGCTAGCACTAGCCACAGACCTCAATGAACTAGTGTTCTTCCAATAAGACTTTAGAACTATGAAGTTACTGTTGATGATGAAGTAACACCAGATGGAGAATTAGTTTATTTTTCTTTACTTGCAGGTGCTGAACCAATCAACTATAGTGAAGCTTTGATGATTAACAAGTGGAAGTTAGCTACGGCCAAAGAGCTACATGTAATCGAAAGAAACAACACATGAGAATTAGTCGAATTCCCAACACATACAAAATCTATCGACGTAAAGTGGTTGTTCAAGTTAAAACACAATGCAGATGGTTCGATTGCAAAACATAAAGCAAGATTAGTAGCTAAAGTTTTTCTTCAAAGAGAAAGACTCGACTACTCTAAAGTATTTGCTCCAGTAGCAAGATTGGAGACTGTTTGACTAGTGGTAGTATTGGCATGCAACCAAGGCTGGTCTACATTTCATCTAGATATGAAATTAGCATTTATGAATGTTCCTTTAGACGAAGAAGTTTATGTCACACAACCTCCTGCATTTGTGCTTCAGAAGAAACAAAGTAAAGTATATAGATTGCACAAAGCGCTCTATGGCCTCAAGCAGGCACCTAGGGCATGGAACAAGAAGATCAACTAATACTTAGTCAAATTGGGATTTGTCAAATGTGAATCATAATATGGTGTCTATATTCAGGTTGTAGCACAAGATATAACAATCATATGCTTATATGTTGATGACTTTCTAGTAATTGGAAATAATTTGGAGAACCTATCAAAGTTCAAAGAGTTGATGACAAAGGAATTTGAAATGTCAGATTTGGTAAAATTGTCTTATTTCCTAGGTATGGAATTTCAAATGCTTGTCGACGCCTATCGAAAAATTAAATTAATTAATTTGATTATTGAAAACAATGAAGTTGCCACTGAGATTTATTTATTCCAAGAAGGAAAGGGGAAATATCAAATAAAACCCACAAATAAAGAATAAGACAGTCTACAAGACCAAGAAATGCAGGTCCGGGAGTCGGTTATGCAAGGGGTTAACACCCCTCACATCCATCGTACTCGATGGTACCCATTTAATTCAAAGTATGTTCGTGTATTAGTGTGTTAATGTGAAAATTTACGATCTTCTAAGGTTTGAACGGAGAAAGAAAGAGAGAAGAGATGTTTTTATTATTTTTGCTCGCCTTTAATCATAAGACATAGTGTCTACGTACTCCCTCGTGCAATGAGAAAGTCAGAGCACCGTAGTTCAGATAGAAAATGATTGTTTGTTGATTGATTTTAAATGAAGAGACAACTCAATATTTTTTAAAGGAGAAGACTAGTCTAAACACCCACAAGGTGTGGTAAAGAATAAAGGGACTACACACCAACATGAGGGAGGGTTTGAGAACACCTCTAGTACTCGAGTGGAGAAGTCGAAAACCATGGAAATAGAGGAAAGAACATCTCAATTATAAATGAATCATGTCTAATATTGAAAAGGGTTTAAAGGTAAAAGGTGCTCGAACGCACAAAAGGCTTGAATGTGGTAAGATTGATTTTAAGTTGTGGATGACAAGTACCGAAACATTAGGCTATCATCTAATGATTCAAATACTAGAAATTGGCAGTGAGCTCAATAAATCATTTCTCATTCCAAAAAATTTACTATGAAAAATGTGAGGTGAAACGAGGTTCACGTTTATTAAGTGTTTTGAGTGAATAAAAGTATTTAGCTCATTGGACTATCATTCAATAATCTAAATACTTTAAATTCGATTAAATCGTCGGACTATCATCCAACAATTTAACTGAATGTCACTCCATTATTTTTTTGACGTGGATAAAAGTTTTTATCTTATTGGACTATCATCCAACAATCTAAAGACTTCAAGTTTGTTTAAACCATTAGGATATCATCTAATGATTTAAACAAACATCATCCAAGTTTTTTGTGAAAGCATTTTTGAAAACAACTCGACATTGGATCGAGGTTTGAAAAGAAGACTCGACATTGGATCGAGTTTTATTGAAAGTGTTTAAAATGCTTGGTGAATGGAGGAAGAATGAATCGGGTTATGATTAACCAAACCATAAAACTTGATCGATCTCGAGAGAATAGCCAAGCCTATTCTCTACCATGAAACCCTAATGGAAATGAGAAGCTTGGTATGTGGACCAAGGCGCAAGGGATGGAGAAACGAATAATTGTGAATAACAATAATATAACAAATAAAATCGATAAAGCTCATACAAAGTGGCCAACACAAGCATAAAGAGATTAAATTACATGTGTACTAGCAAAGTGGGCTAGTCTACTAAGACGACTAATTGGAACAATTAATCGAAATAGGCTCACTGTAAGAAAGCCCATAATCAAGCGTACATGTGTGCATGTGTGATCATTGCGACACTTCTAAGCTTTGTCGACTTACAGGTTTAAAATGATTCACAAATAAACATTAGTTAGAAAATGATTTTTTGGTTATGTGTAAGTGACGATTAAATTAAAATAAAATAAATGTGAATGAAATAATTATTATAAGACTTTGTGGGAAGAGGGATACATCGATTACAAGATGGAGATTAAATGATAAAATAAGAAATAGAAAGCAATAAATTATTTACAACGCAACAAGGGAGCGGGATACAATTTTTTTCCGAATGGGGATGAAAATAAATAAAGAAAAAACGATATATTAATTACATTACAACTGGATACAAACAGAAAATCAATGCGGAGAAGCAAGTATCGATTACTGACCATTTGTATTTTATTAGATTAATTAGAATAGATTGGAGAAATTAATTCTAGGAAGTCAAATAATATATTTTTGTTCATACACATTCGAAAGTCGAATCGAATTCAAAGTTCGAAATTGCAACACGAGGAGGATCATTATAATATAATTTATTTATTTACAAATGAATATAGTAAAGCATATAAATAAAAGTAATATGTATATAATATTACAATACCAAACATAAGAAATAAAAATAATATGTATAATTATATTTACAATATCAAATATAAAAATAAAAATACTAAGTATTTTGTATATATTTATAAATACACTACTAAATATTTAATAGAAATTGTAATTCAACATTTAATTGCTAAAGTGCAAGTGTGGATGTGCTAATGAAAGTAAATGCTTTGAAGAATCATTGATATCTTCACAAATAATAAATTCGTTAGTAGCATAAGTGTGAGATAAAAATAATAATAGTAAAATGAAATTGCAACAAAATGAACATGGTTAGTGATCGGAACTGTTGACCAGAATTGGAGACTGCCGAGCAGTTGACAATCTTCCGAGCAAGTTGGTGAGGAGGGGGGTGGTGTACCTGCAAGGCACTCTGATGCTAAAGTAAGTAAATGATTGAGAAGATAGTTTGAGGTATATGAGTGATTAGAGTGTAAGAAAAAAGATACCTTGCCCTCGAAGATATGAGGGTTTATATAATACCATAGGAAGATTCTTATTGGTCCCTGAGTATGGGCCGAAATATCCGGATCCTCAAATGTAGCTATTCGATCTGACCAGGTCAAAACTAGGGGTCACGACCACTACTAGCCGTTGTGTCGAGGAATCAGCTCAAGGCGAGCATATGGCCCATCGAGGGCAGGGTTTGATCGGCCAGACAGCTGTCGGGCTTGTTGTGACGGAGATGCTCGCAGGGAGCATCGTGGTGATGATGTGAGATCGAACTGGTCGTGGTATCATGAGGACAGATCGGAGGCTCGAATGCGTTCGAGGTATCCAGAACAGTAGCCCCCAAAGTCGTTGCGTTTGCTCGCATATGTGATGACTTGAAATCGAGGGAGACTTGAAGCTACGATGCTCCGAGGAAACGAAAGGATGCCGAGGAAGCGAAGAGGTTAGAATTTATATCGCTTTGCTCACATGGCCTTGAAGTAAGTGACGTGATGGTTGGCAGACCTAGGGACTAGGGTTTGATGATTGCTTCCCTAGGTATCCACCTAGGCCCAGAATCCAACCGTTCGCCAAGGGCTTGTAAATATTGAGGGTCCACACTTTTCATAACTTTTTGCTTTTCTTGTAAGTGCTCTGTTTACTCCTGCTGTTCGGCTTTATTAATTATTAATCCAAGGACAAGTTCTACTGCGGTCGACATCATCTTCTGTTGGTTGGATCATCTGATTTGCTCAAATTTCTCGTTTTCTCCATTTGCAAACGGTATGTTTCCTGGTTCTCTTGCGCTAATTTCAACTGTTTTGTACCATGCATGTGGGGATATCTCTAGTTAGGGTTTATAGTTCATAGTGTTCTTGGCGTTAAATAGTAGTCTTTTCCTTTAGCATTATTCTGCGTCGTGGATGGTGCGATGAGTTTTTGGTGATCTAGGTCGGAGTGTTCCTCGCCTTAGAGAGGGCTTTTGGCCGGGGATATGATCCTTGTTCAATGAAGCCCTTTCACTTTATAAGTGGTGGAATGGTGGTTCTGACGTTGATATCGATCTCACCTGTTCCTCCTACTTTTCAGGTGCTAAAATGAGTGACGACCAAGGTGCTCGTGGGGCTTCCGTGAGTGCGGCGGAGTCCCTCTCTGGGTTTACTTCTACCGAGGAGAGCAACGGCAGCCCCCTCTCCCCGACGTTGAAGAGGTCGTTTCACCGACGGAGGTCGAGGAAGTCGACGAAGATGATCTGGAGGTTTGGGCCTCTACGGATGTTGGGAGACGTGGTTCTTATTTTCAGAATGATCCTGACAAGATCTTTTCCCCAGTGTGCTCATATGCCCCGTCCAGAGGAGGTGTCAGAGACTGGTCCGTGCACGTGCCCGCCGAGGGCGGTCGAATATGCTTGAGATATGAGCCTCGCTTCATTCTTGTTTATGATGTGTGTTCCGAGACTTGGGTCTGAGAGTCCCCTTCACTGAGTTCCAAATCGGGGTGTTTCTCCACCTTCGGCTAGCCCCACCTCAGCTTCACCCGAACGCCATGGCATTCATCTGGGCATACGAAATAGTGTGCGAGTACTTGGAGGTTGGAGCGACGCTCGAACTGTTCTTCTACATTTTTTTCCTTCAGAGGAGCTCGACGAAGGTTGAGGGTAAAGTCCATTGCGGACTTGTTTCGGTGAAGCACCAGAATGGGATGCTTTTCAAAGCTTTCCAGGAATCTGTCCGCTTTTTTAAGGATAGATTCATGTTAATTCGACCTTTATCCGAACGGACGATGCATAACGTGTTTCGGACCGTTCCGGGGGTTTGGAGGGATGGGACCCCGCACTTCAACGAGGAAGGGGAGAGACAATATGCGCTTGTCCGAAAGTTTAAGTTCTGGTGGTCGAAAAAACACTTCGACAAGACTCCAGATTCGTATGTATGGGCTCGTGGCGAGCTAAGTGTTGAAGATTTAGCTGGTTTTGAGAAATTATCTTCCTTTGTGGCGGGTTTCCCTCGTGTTCGTCGTGTGGGGAAAGGGGGAAAACCACTTTTGGATAAGGATGGGGATGAGATCTCCGAGCCCGGTCTTATAAACGTTCGGGAACTCCTCGCCTCCGAGGACACCATAGAATACTTGGGTAGTTTTTTGTTTCCTTTAGTTTTGTTACGTTGGATATACTTGATTCTTTGTGCTAATGTGCTTGTGTTTATTTTACAGATAAGATGAATTCGAAAATAGAGCGTGTGGCTAGGCAGGCCATGAGGAAGAAAGGGAAGGAGGGCACAACCCCGACAGAAGCGGGTGCGGCTGGCATGACGGGATCTGGCAAGTCATCTTCTGGCCCTGTGGCGGGGACCTCATCTCCCTAACCGGTGTCGTCAATGCTAAAAAGGGCGAGGACGGAGATTGATTTGACCAAGGAGAAAGAAAAGGGGCAATTTGTCCTCCCTCCCTGCTGGCTCGAAAGGATGTTCTTCGAGGCTTCCCGTGTCGTCCTTCCTCATGCCGAGAAGCTCAAGCTAGAGGACCGCCCGTCAATGAGGGCTGCTTTGGCGGATGATGTGTGCGCTCTAATGAGGGTCCTTAAAATGGCGGTCGCCTATTCTGAACAGAACCAAGTCCCTGATGTCGAGCTATCGTAGCTGAAAGCCAAGCTGTCAGAAATAGAGAAGAAGGCTGAGAGTGATCGGAAAAAATGGTCGGAGGAGCGTGGTGCAATGGTTGATCGTTATGAAGAGGCCGTGAATGTGGCCCAAAAAAGATGCCCGCGAGGCCAAGCAAGAATTGGACCAGTTGCGACGGGAGATGGCCCCTGGCGAGGATGAGCCCATGGAGTTCTCCGAGGTTAGAACCCGAGCAGAGTTCATAAGTCGGATTCATCAGGCTTGTGATGACGCTATGGTCGCTTCTACAGCCAATTTTGACAATGCTGTGTCACAGGTTCGTGCCTTGAACCCTGAGGTGGAATTGAAGACGGACGGTATGGGGGTGCATTACTTTTTCCAAGAGGGCGTGATAAGAAAGCCCGACTTCCTTATCGAGGGTATGGTTGTCGACGATACTCCTCCACAGCCGATCACAGAGACTTCTGGTCACCTAGCCGAGGGGAGTTTGACTTTTGTTTGTTTGATTTGTTTGGGCGATGCCCTTTTTATGTAATTTTATCGGCCGATGTTGGTCGTATCTTAGATGATTTTGTAAAGGGGTGGAGTCCCTGATTTAACTCCATGACAATTCCGGTCTTTTCGTGGCCGTACTTTATTTATGAGTATGTTCGCTTTATTTTTGCAAGAATGTTTTGAAAGGAATGCTTATTTGTTTGGGATGGGTCTTTGACTATTGGGATACTTGTCAAAGTGATCATCTATCTGCTGAGCTTGGTCTGTGACTCAGGTTTTGTTTGAAATCCTGAGGTCGATGGCGTGAACGTCCCATCGCGAGCTGGGTGTTCTGCCGGGCGAGGTACATAGGCGACAGGCTCGTTTGAGTCCCCCGTGACAAGGCGAGGGCTTGGTCGGATATACGAACCTAAGGTCCTTAAGTACGCCGTGTGTCCACGCAACGTTGGTACCGGGGCGAGCGTGTGGTGTCGAGTTATGGTCGTTACGAGGTTTTTCCTCGAGGTATGTTGTTGTACCCCAAAATTTACCCTCCTTTTTCTCGTATTTTTGGTTTATAATTTGATTGCATAGACATACATGTAGTCGGATACATAGCATTGATCATGAGGTTATCTGGTTCAAGGTATCCCAAGTGGAAAAACAAAAAGAATCAAATTCTGCATATGCTGGTGGTCTAAAATTGTGCTGAAATTTCAGAAATTTATTTTGTTCTAGCCGTTTATCTGATCGTGTCGAAAATTTGAGTCACCCAAGCAAAATCGCATTCCGGACACTTTTCATTTAGAGTCCGACTTCAAATTCTCGACGGATTTGACATTTTTGAATTAATTACGGAAATTATTCAGATAATCATAATTTGGGCTTGATTATGGATCCAAAGCTATAAATACATTTTTCCTTCACAAATGTGTGAGGGGATTCATTTGTCTAAATGGGACCACAACTCACTTCAACATTCTCTCCCAACCAAAAGCCAAAAAGTTCAAACTGCAACTTTCCCTCCAAGCAACCACCACAGGCCGCCACTGGACCTCTGAATAACAACCGCCACCACCGCAGACCGCGCTAAGCGCGTCCTGCGATCTCTGGTTTTCTTCATCCGCAGCCTTTCTCCTTTCAATCTTGATCTTCTTCTTCTTGTTCTGTTGGAATCTGATTTAGAAGAAGCCAATTCCTCTGGATTTCTCTCTAATTTCAAGAATTAAGCAATTCTCCTTCTTCTTCCCCAATCCTCCATTGAAGACTTCGAATATCTTCAAGAGTTCAAGGTTGATTCTGAAGATTATCCTCAATTCGTCACTGATTTGGTATTCTCTTTGAAGAGCACAAGGAATGCCTCTTCAATTTGACTCAAACTTCAAGTTCAGGTAGGTGTTTAGGTCATTAAGCACTTATTTTAAGCTGTTTCTGACTTTCAACTTTTCTTGAAATTGAACACAGTCATTACTTGCAAATTCCATGTATATTTTGATTCTTGAACCTTCATGCTTGAATTCTTTGTTTTGAATCGGATTTTGCAACGTTATTGGTGTCAGTGTGAAGATTTTCATACATAGCATAAATGCATTTGCATTCTCTTTGCATTCTAGCCACAAATTCATGCAGTTTGCATAACCTAATGTAACGCCCGTTTTATTTAAATATTATATTATATTAATATTTTTGAATTATCGTTTGACGATTGTTTTGGCGAAGAAAATTGTTAGTGTTTTAAGTTGGCATCAATTTTGGTAAAACTAGGCTTTAGCAATGTCATGATGGATGTCATGACATTCAGAGATTGAAGATAAATCCTACCTGCTAAGGATGTTAAAAACATTTCAGGCTGGAAGCTAAAGCTATGCTGGAAATTCTGCAGAAAACAGACTGATGTTATAACAGATGTTATGACATTTAGTGTGACATTACATTACGCAGAATCTGTTTGTTCCTGAGATTTTTCAGGAAGTTTGTTGAGTGCTAAATATTGTTTTTTGTTAGAAAGCATGCTCACGTGGCTGCTAGGTTAAACTTAATTAAACCTAAATTGGTTGTTGGAAAGACCATGTTTTTAGGAGTAAATTAAGTGAACCTAACTATCTTTATGGAAGCCCAAAGTTTGAGGGCTTCTATAAAGGAAAAGAACCCTTACACTGTCTTGCGCCCTTGGAATGTATTGAAGAGATATCGACTTATGTTTGTGTCTTTGTTAGGATTTATAGTTGGTATTGTGTAATTTTAGTTTCTCTTGTGAGCCAAGCAACTATCAATTGATAAGTGCATTGGACTAGGATTTGCTCTAAGGGTAGTTTATCACTCAAAGCTTTAAAGCACGAGTGTTTGTCTCTTGATTAAAGCTTTGAAGCAAGATCAAGATATTTTATTGAGTGTGTCTTCACAATTCAATTAGTCAATAGGTTGATATCAACTGCGGTGATTGAGGGGAGTGGTAGGAACTCATATCTAAGTAGGACTTAGGTAAAGGGTCATTGGGTAGTGATTAAGTGAGAAGGCATCATGGGTGTGTTGGTGTAGGGTCTTCAATTGATCTGCTAATAGTGAACTTTCTCCACGGCTTGGTAGCCCCGGATGTAGGTTTGTTGAACGAGCTGGGTGAACAACTTATTGTGTTATTCTTGCTACGTATTTCTTGTGTGAATTGCTAACACGATGTCGGAATCTTGTGTCATAACATTCTCTGTGACATCAAGTATCTGCTGCCGAATTTCAATTGGCATCGGGCGGGCACCACCTTGTTATTTGGTGAGATCTAGGGATAATAGTTTACGGCGTAATGGATAAAGAAGGAGGATTTGGAGGAAGACCACCTATTCTGGATGGGTCTAATTATGATTACTGGAAGCCTCGTATGGTTGCCTTCTTAAGGTCAGTGGACATTAAAGCTTGGAGAGCTGCTGATAAAGGATGGAAACATCCCACCAAGCTTGAGAAAGATGGCACTATTGTCTTGAAATCTGAGGAGGAATGGAGTAAAGAGGAAGAAGAGCTAGCTCTTGGGAACTCTAAAGCATTGAATGCTCTGTTCAATGGTATTGACAGGAATATCTTGATTGGTTCATCAATGTGGTGGCCAAGGATGTTTGGGACACTCTCGAACTACTCATGAGGAACATCCAAGGTGAAGATGTCAAGACTTGAGATACTCACTACAAAATTTGAGAATTTGAAGATGAAGGAAGATGAGAATATTCATGAATTTCACATGAATATTTTGAAATACCAATGCCTCGGGAGCACTTGGTGAAAAGATGTCGAAGAAAGCTGGTGAGAAAGATTCTCGGATCCTTGCCTAAGAGATTTGCAATGAAAGTCCTTTGCAATAGAAGGGCTCAAGACATCGGCACCTTGAAGGTTGAAGAACTTATTGGATCCCTTATGACTTTTGAGATGGGAATCGGTGAAGCTGTGACAAGAAAAACAAAAGCATAGCACTTGTATCCAACGAAGAAGGATGCAAGGTGGAAGATGAAGAAGATATCGAAGCTATTGCCATGCTTGGAAGACAGTTCAACAAAGCGATCGGGAGGATTGATCCAAAGTCAAGGTCAAATGTCAAGGACATTCCATCGACATTAGAGATCTTATGACTCAATGAAGATCAAGTCGGAGGAAAAAGGAAGTCAAGCGATAAAGTCAATGTCATGAATGTGAAGGATTTGGACATATTAAAATGAATGTCCCACCTTTTAAAGAAACAAAAGGAATGGGCATCACTTGGTGCGATGGTGATTCGAGGAAGTGAATTTGAGGAAGAAGGTGCCAAACTTGTCCTTTGCTCTCTCTGGGTGTACAACTCGATATGGATTCTAGTGATGAGGAAGTGACATTTGAAGAGCTTCTTTGAAAACTACGTGTATAAAAATGGTGAAGCATGTCGACAAAATGAGGAGCGAGAAAAAGGCGATTGAGAAGTTGGAGCGAGAATGTGAAGTTGAAGGTGAGAAGAGGAAAACACGACCACTATAAATCACCTCAATAGTGATATTGTTATCTTTGAATTCAAACTTGATCGGATGTCTAAGTCATCAAAATGTTGACATCAGTGCTGATAAGTTGGAAGAAATTCTTGACTTGACGAATCAGGAAATAAGCATGGTCTAGGATATGTGGTGAAAAGCAACTGTTGGTGACATTAAGAAGAAGAGACATAGGAAAACAATGTCAAAGCGGTGTCACAACCAAAGCAGAAATGTATGCAGCTCGGGCTATGTACGCAAAGAGATTTGCAAATAACCGGGAATGGAACAAACACAGGAAGTCAATGACAAAGAAGATGTCATACCACAAGCCGATGAGCAGTGCTTACGGGGTATATGAAGACTAAGTTTGTCTATAACAAAAGGAAGACAGACCTAATGAACCAATGTCAAGCGGATGTCACAACATTGGATTCAACATCAAAATCATAGAAACTGATCCAAAAGTTTCAAAGATGGAGATGTTATTATTGTGGAAGGTTTGGTCACATAAAGTCCACTATAGGCTACATGGGTATCTAATCAAGTTCCTTATGTGAAACCCAAGTCCAACAAGGCATCACACTCTCACGGTGGAAGAAGAAGAAGACTACACTCGTGTACAGTCTTCTCTTAGAGTATCTTCAAGGAAGATTGGTACTTTGACGATGGGTGTTCCAAGCATATATTTGGAGGCAATCTTCTCAATGATGTTAAGCCTCATTCTACCAGCCTTGTTACCTTTGGGGATGGAGCTAAAGGAGAAATCAAAGGTGTTGGAAACTCAGTGTGCAGGTTCCAAACACAGATGGATCTTCTTGGTAAAAGGTTTGACCAAATCTCATTAGCATAAGTCGGCTATGTGATATGGAATTCATAGTCAACTTTACTAAGGCGAATGTCTTGTGATTAATGATGAACAAGCGGTGATTATGAGAGGAGTCGGATCAAAGGACAAGCGCTACTTGTGGGAATCGAGAACCCACTCTGCCATCTATGTGCTCAGCGGACAAAGATGAAGAGAAAGTGAAGTTGGGGCAAAAAGCGATCACCACACCTCGGAGGAATGAGAAGGATCGGTTCCATAGAGTCAGAAGATTACCAAGAGTCCACATGGGAAGAGAAAATCTGTGGTAATTGTAAAATTGGACAAGAAATCGAGAATGTTTCACTCAATGTCCGGACATTTGATCACTCTGAAATCTTGAAGCAAAGTACTAGGTTACGGAATGAGAGGTTGACCAAGTGTCTTCTTGTCAAATATTACAGGAGAAAGTCTTGGATGATATCCTCGTTGGCGAGAAGAGGAAATATCATGGTGACTTTCATCTATGGTAATAACTTAGTATACGAAGAAGTCTCGGACCACGATGAAGAATGGCGGCCACACTAGGACTATTACCCTTCCACATTTGAAGGTGTCCAAAAGAACAAGTGGAAAAGGTGTTGATCAAAGCTTGTGGAAAAGTTTACATTGGATGTGTCCCCTTGAGAAGTAATGTCATTCCTTGGATCAGCAAGAAGCAAAACCATGTGGTCCTATACAATGTTGGTGAACTCTCAACAAGCGATAGCAATTGTTCTAGGGTGAAATTTGGATGAAAGACAGATTGAGTATAATGTCTGCGAGGATGTCATGACTTTGTCTTTGTGACATTATTACAAAAGTTCTTGAGGTTAGTCAGCTTAAGACTTTAAGGGACAAATTGGGATTGTGTCAATATGAGGAGTTGTAGCAATTAACCGTGCTTACAACAAGGGATAAAATGGACGTGTTTTTTCAATTACTCATAAGTGGGTTATTTAAGTATTTTCATCCTCATTTTAAAAAGTCCAAGAATAGGAAGAGACTCCCACATATAAAAGTTTCTCCTTCTGAAAGTAGTACCACCCTTTCTTCATCTAAAAGAAACTCTAAAATCCCTTGCCATCTTCGCTCTCAGTCTCTCAACAATCAACAGCGAAAAATGTCTTCATCCTCGTCATCATCCCAACAATCAGGATCTTCATCTCCTTCAATGGCTGAAGTTAGGTCAAAAACTGAAAACATGCAAGCTGAAGCATTGTGATTACTCACTGCGTACCATGGCTGACCCATAAAGAGTCAAGAAGCTACGCACAAGAAATGCAAGAAGGGCACAGGCATCTCCTTCTGGTAAGACTTTTATCCCATCATCCTCCTCTCCTGGGACTAGGTCAGTGCATGTGGCCATAGCTAGGATAGTGTCTGATATCCTAAATGGGAATAAAGCATACACAGGATCTCGGTTCCACAGATCATAAGTCGACTAGCCCGACTTGGCGGATGATCTAGATGTCAATGAGAATGTCAAGACATCGGTGATAATGTTGACTCCTGTCAAGGTTGATGAAAACACTTGACGGTTCACGCAAGGTATCAAGATAATAATGTAGTGGAATCCCGGTGATAATGTGAATGAGATCACGATGAAACTCTAGAAATCTTGGATCATTGTACTCTGATAACTCTTACTGGGTCTCTGCGATAACATATCGGGTATTCTTGAAGATTCTCTGAGAAAAGCCGATCGAATATGGTTTCTCATATCATCAACCTAGATGAGGAGTTTTCGATAATGACCTCATAGCCAGGTGAATCGGCATTGCGGAAGGGTTATGAGCAGGAAGGGAAGAAAAATCTTGTTCTTGAGAAGAAAGGTGAAGTTGGATGCAAGACTCCTAGGGCTGAGAAGAAGGCTGTAGGAACATCTGGTAAGGGCAACAAGCTTGGAACTTCCAAAGGGAAGGACAAAGTCAATAATGCTAATGATACCCCTAAAGTAAAGAGCACTTCAATAGTAAGGAAAAGGAAAGCACACAGGCCCTCGGATCGGGATGATTACGACTTTGATGTTCTGAGAGAATGTCTCGACATTCATTCAAGAAAAGGTTGTCTCTTGGGAAAATGCCCTTGTCCTGAAGTGGCAATTGACAACATCTCCTTTCACCACCCTGAAAATGCTAATAGGTGGAAGTATGTGAGTTTGAAGAGAATTGCCTGGAGAGGGAATAAAGATGCCCTTGAATGCAAGGAAGTGGTTGATCGATCAAAGAAGGGGTTGATGAGAGCGTGGTGAAGTTCTCAAATTGTTATGAAGGCTTGGTGAAGGAGTTTGTTGTAAACCTATCCGATGGATGTCTTGATGGAAGTTCGAGACTTTCAAGCTGTGTTTGTTAGGGTAGAAAAGTGAAGTTTTCCCAAGAGTAATCAACAAGTATTTGGGAGATCGGAGGAAGCTCAACTGAGCTTGAAGAAGCGATAATCAAGTGTGTCAAACAATTCTTGAGAACAAGTAAAACATTGGCCCGAAGGAAAACTCACTGCTAGCAAGTTAAGTGTCAAATTTGCTATTACACAGATTGGTGCGATATTGGGTTCCCACAAACCACAAGTCAACCATCTCCATTGGTGCAGGGAGGTTCATCTTTCTTTGTTGGAACAAAAGCAAAGTTTGACTATGGGCTACATTTTTATCGGATCCTAAGACATCTTGACAACTATGCTATAAAAGGACCAATAGCATTTCCCTCCCTCACATGTGGAATCATAATTGATCGGTATCCGACATTCTTGGTGATAGAGACTCAATATGCAAAGAGCTACTACCTTGGATTCCATTACAAGCTCTTTCAAGGCAAGCATGTTCGAGATATTGTCATGACATCTGCTGAGACATCAAATGTCAAGACAACTTCCCGAAAGGTCATTGCGGTGCTATGAAACATGCGAGAACTTGAAGCAAGCGAGACCATAGAAGAATTGATCTCGCACTTGAGAAGAGGAAGACACGAGAGGTTGAGGAAGAAAGGCTTCTTGGTGATGCTCTGGTGAAGATATGGATCTTGATCTTGATCAAGCAAGCTAACTGCTAAGAAGGATCTGAAGAAGCTTCCTTCCACAGTGCTTCTTCGGGAGAAGAGCACTGGTGTTGCTAGTCCTATATGCCTTTCTGCTGTTACTTGTTGTTTGCTCTTATTTTGTCAATTTTATCAATTGTTTTACGCTTTTACATTACATTTCTTGTATTTTCCCATTTGTGCTTCTTTTGGATGTTTGTAAACATTGTCTTGTGAGATGTGTATCCACAATACCAATCTTGGTATAATTATTCTTTGGTATATTTGTTTTAGTCTTGTTTGATTAAAAGTTTGGGGAACTTGTATTGTTTCCTTTGGCCCTTTATGGCTAAAGGGAGAAGAACTCTTGTATAACGATAGTATGGGACTTTAAGAAGTGTATGGAAATTGTATGCCTCCTGTTTGTGGGCAATTGTGGGAAATTGTGGGATGCCTCCTGTTTGTGGGCAATTGTGGGAAATTGTGGGATTTTTGTATGGGTAGAATTTATCTTCTCTAAGTTCTAGTTACTTAAAGCTTAGGAAAACTTAGAACTAGGTTGTTAGTCTTCTGCTGCATTTTGTACTCTGATAGGTCTAGTAGTTTTAGCCAAAAATGGGCCAAAGGGGGAGTTTGTTAGTGTTTTAAGTTGGCATCAATTTTGGTAAAACTAGGCTTTAGCAATGTCATGATGGATGTCATGACATTCAGAGATTGAAGATAACTCCTACACTAAGGATGTTAAAAGGCATTCGAGCGGAAGCTAAAGGCTGTCTTTGAAATGCGAGAAAGCAGGTGATGTTATAACGGATGTTATGACATTCGATGTGACATTCTGATGCAGAATACATTTGTTCTGAGATTTTTAAGGAAGTTTGTTGAGCTGCTAAATATTGTTTTTCTGTTATTAGAAAGCATGCTCACGTGGCTGCTAGGTTAAACTTAATTAAACCTAAATTGGTTGTTGGAAAGACCATGTTTTAGGAGTAAATTAAGTGAACCTAGCTATCTTTATGGAAGCCCAAGCGAAGTTTCGGGCTTCTATAAAGGAAAAGAACCACTTACAAGCGTCTTTGCCCTTGGAATGTATTGAAGAGATAGAAGCTTATGTTTGCGTCTTTGTTAGGATTTATATGATTGGTATTGTGTAATTCTAGTTTCTCTTGTGAGCCAAGCAACTATCAATTGATAAGTGCATTGGACTAGGATTTCTTTGTAAGGGTGGTTTATCACTCAAAGCTTTAAAGCACGTGTTTGTCTCTTGATTAAAGCTTTGAAGCAAGATCAAGATATTTTATTGAAGTGTGTCTTCACAATTCAATTAGTCAATAGGTTGATATCAACTGCGGTGATTGAGGGGAGTGGTAGGAACTCATATCTAAGTAGGACTTAGGTAAAGGGTCATTGGGTAGTGATTAAGTGAGAAGGCTGTCAATGGTGTGTTGGTGTAGGGTCTTCAATTGATCTGCTAATAGTGAACTTTCTCCACGGCTTGGTAGCCCCGGATGTAGGTTTGTTGAACCGTGGGTGAACAACTTAATGTGTTATTTACTGCTTTCTGTATTTACTGTGTGAATTGCTAACACAGTGTCAGATACTGTGTCATAACATTCTCTGTGACATCAAGTATCTGCTGCCAGGAATTTCAATAATAATTATATTAATCGGTATATCTATTAATATATTTGGCAACATTCGGTTCGGTTCGGTAAAATATTATCCGGACCGATATTTAATTCCCCGGAATTTTATTAATAAATTGAGTTAAAAATATGATTAGATGATATATTTAGTATATTAAGAATAGAAGAGGGGTATGTGAGCAACTTACTAAAGTTTGGCTAGTAAGACATATTACATATAAATCATTTCCTCCATCCATTTTCCTAACACAACACCAAAACACAAGTTTAGAAGTTTGGAGAAAAGTTAGGGCTTTGGTTGAGGAAGAAGAGAGCAAGAAGAAGAACAAGGCTTGGTTGCTTGGTTGAGGAATCATCAAGAACACTCAAAGCTTGCTAGGTAAGGGGTTTGATTTCCATTTCTTATAGTTAGGGTTTGGTGGATTTAGTTTGGATTTGGGAAAAATTGATGGTTGGTTTATAGGGTTTTGTTGAGTGATTGTTGAAATGTTTAGAAGAGTTGATTTTGGTGTAGAGATTATGGGTGTTGTTATTAATGTTGTAGTGTTGGATTATAGAATTAATTAGAAATGGAAATGGTAAAGAAAAACATAAACAGCAAATATGCAAAACCAGAAAATATGAACTGTATGAAAAACGCAGGGTAAGGAAGAAGAATGGAACGCTTAAGTGCAAGGGGGAGGCGCCCACCTCCATTGTGGGGCGACCACCCCCATTGTTGAGGCACCCGCCTCCTGCTCACATATACATATGGGACGTGCGTCCCTTTTAGATGAGGGGAAAATGAAAATTTACGGAAAATTGTTGTTTTGTTGTAACTTAGTTTTTTTTTTTTTACATCAAATAAGCTACATAATTTCCTTGTAAATACATTTTGTTTTCACCAAAGTCCAATTCCACCTAGTAATATTTGGTATCCATAAAATATAATTAGGGATAAGATGGCGATTAAATTTAGAACCCGATTATGTTCCGATTTTCCGATTTGATAAATTCGACGGCGAACAAGTTGCTCGAATTCAACGAAAATTGCGTGCTAGCTAAGTTTGGCGTGTAGAACGTAGTGGTGAAGTTAGTTTTTCGAAATTGTGAGTTTTTACGGAACGACCCGAAATAGGCCAATTTACGGTAAATTGACCCGGATTGTGTTTTAGTCAATTTAAGACATATATGAACTATCCGATTTTGAAGTTGATGTTTATAAATTATGCGGTAATCAAGAATGGCTTTCGACGGTTATTGGTGTTTTTATCTATTTTTCCGTTTTTGGAATTAGTGGATTAATTGATAATGATGTTTGCGACGGTGTATTTAATTATGAATACTTGTTGTTTATGCGATGCGATGACATGTTTATTTGATATGAATAAATATGGCGATGTGGACTTTATGTCAATTGTGATGAGCGACGATGATGTGTTGATTGTGTGGTCTTTATTTATTGAGTCACATACATTACATAGCGGCGAGGGCTTTTATGCCAGCGGCGATGGCTTTTATGCCAAGCGACGATGGGCTTTATGCCAAGTGTCCCTATTTATGGACAAAGCGACGGGTACCACATGCATAACATAGTCGTGTCTCATGGAGTCGGTTATGTTTATGTTCGAGTTGTTTATCATTGAGTCTTTAATTGATGAATCATGATTGAATTGCGACGGTACATGATGTTTTGTGTTGATGTGAATATAATGATTATGTGATGGAGTTAAAGTGCTAATTTATACACTAATGCTAATTTGAAGTATGTAGACTTTTAATACATGTCAGCATACTTTATTTAACTTATATCAATTGTATTTCCAAAAACTATCTATATATCCTATCATGATTATAATTATATGTTTTGGAGTATCTCGCCCCTTTACTTGTTTCGCCGTTGCCTATATATTGGTAACGTGCAGGTGATCCCCGAGGATGAGGAGGATTAGCTCGAGTCACTTTATTTTGTGTCGTTCTGCTCTGGTCATAGTAACACTCGGGATTTGGGCGACGTCATTATTTTGATAGGATAGTTTGTGTATACTATCTTATTATGTTATAACCTTATGTATTGATGACAACATGATGTTATGTATATTTTGTAAACATAACCGTTGTGCTGTGATTATTCATATGTGTATATGAGGAATTATGAATGAATCGGTATATCCGATTTTTGATGTGCATTATAATGCTAATTGTTGGAAATGCGAAGATGTGATACCTCAATTTTATTAAATGAAATTTTGAAACTTTGATTTTATTATTAATTACGCGGGGTAGAATTGGGGTGTTACACCTAACACATGCCCATGCATTGAAGAGCATTTAGGTTGATTGAATCGCATTGATGCATGATGAGTTAAAGCATAGCTTGCATTCGTAACATGTCGACATGTAGCTTCCAAAGCATTTTGATCATTAGGCATATTGTGCATTGTACATAGTTCATGCATACACATTCCAAGTGTTTGTGTTAATGAGCAATTAGGATTTGACATGACTATTCCTTATTTCCTTGTGGCATGCTTTGCTTGCGTCGTTACCTTGTATGTGGAACTTTAGGTCGTTGATACAACTTGCATCATAAGCCTACTCATGCACCGGTTTTCATTGCACACATTAGAATGGTTAATCACTTGCGTTTCATACATGTTCATACCTAGCATTGCACATGAGCATTGGAATTCCGACTTCACACGACACTCCTAACATGTTCATACATAACCATACGTGTGAGAATATTAGGATTGTTGATCTTGCATTCCGTACATGTCCATGCATAACATTGCATACATGAGCATTGGAACAATGGCCTAATTGTATGGATCAACTTTTTGGCATGAGAGCTTCATGGACAGGTGATCCGAACCAAAAACAGAATTCCTGCAGGTTACAGACCGCGCTTAGCGCCACCAGGAGCGCGCTAAGCGCCAAACTCTCTGGCTTTTGTGTTGCAGGTCGCGCTTAGCGCGGTATATCAGGCTTAGCGCGACCTGTACTGGTTTTTTCTGCTATTTCCTAATTCTAAGTGCAAACAGTAGGTGTTCTAACATCCTTAGACACTATCTGACATGTGTTTGATGCAGGGGCTTGTCTTGTAAGCGTATACGACACGTTTCCTCGATTGTTTTGCATTTGTATACCCACGTATACATTTCTGTATTTGCATTTTGGGTCTAACTCCCTTCTTGCAGGTTTCTTATGTTTGTATACCCACGTATACATTCCTTGTGCTTGCCCTTTGGGTCCAACTCCCTCTTCGCAGTTTGTTGTGCGTTTGTATACCCACGTATACATTCCTTTGTTTGATTTTTGGGTCTAACTCCCTTCTTGCAGGTGTTTTACGCTTGTACACCCACGTGTGCATTCTTCTGCTTGTTTTTTTGGGTCTAACTCCCTTCTTGCAGACTTTGTTGCCTCGAATGCGCACGAACGCGCATTCCATTTTCTTCTGATGCCTCGAGTTATTCTCACCGGTTTATTCTTATTGTGTGACTGCAGTACTTGATGTTTTCCGGAGTATTTCATTAGCTCGCAGTGCTCTTCGGGTTCTATATCTGTTTGGTAGTTTCTACACCATTTACCGCATTCTCTTACAGCTTTCCTAGATATCATGAGAAGTAGGGCTTTACAGCTTTCTTTTGCCATGAGAAGTAAGGATAGAGATGCATGATGGGCCTTCCATAGCTGGAGCATGTTCAGGAACCCCTCTGGTTTATTTAAAGACCCGTTTAGGGCGATTCTACTTGTGGATTATGCTTGTTTGTTTGTTTTTCCCAGGTTCTCTAGCCTAGACTTTAGGATTCACATCCTTGGCATGTCAACATAGGTAGAGATTCCCTTATCTTCAACCATAGGTCCAACCTTTGTTTTGCTAGTTTCTTTTGCATCCATGCATGTAATAAAATTAAAACTTCCTTTCTTTTCCTTTCAAACTCAAAACACTTAATAATGGTTTAAGCTCCTTTCTCAAGGTAAAAACAACCAACCAACACAAACTCTTTTCGCCTTCGCGTGCTTTTTTTTCCTTTTGTGTTTAAAACCTTTTTCACAAGTAAAAAACACAAAACCCACCAAAACAAGTGAGCCGAACTACGGCGCTCTGACTTTCCCATTGCACGCGGGAATACGTAGGTATCTTGTCACGGGGCTCGATCGAGCAAACCTTGTAAATACTTCCTTCTTTTCCCCGTGGTTTCTTATTTCCTCCTTTCTTTTGCATGCATGATAGTGACTAAGCGTAGATAGACATAACACACCCTTTAGCTAGAAACAGAAAGTGGATACCGTAGAGTACTACGGGCGTGTGGGATGCTAATCCCTTCCCCTCACGTAACTAACTCCCTTACCTAGATTCTCTCGATTTCTCGGTCATAGGACCGCGATTTCTCCCCTCAGGTTTACTCGATATTTTCCTTTCTCCCTCGCGAGATAAAAGACGTTTGATGGCGACTCTATTTGATAACCCAGTTATCATTGTCGGAGGTTCAGCCGGGTGATTTCATATGTCGACCGTTTCAACTGTAATATTGTTTAAGTTTCTCCATGATCGGGTGAGGTGTTCACCTTATAAAATTTCCAAGAAATAAGCCCATGTTCCCGTTTTAGCGCAAATTCGATAGGCGCCCTCCCAGTCTACTGCGAGCTTCCCCTCGGAGGGGTTCTTCATATTTCGTCTAAGGACTAGACTTCTGACGTCGAATTCTTGGGGAATGACCCTTGCGTCGTATCGGAGGGCTATCCTTTGTTTGAGCAGGGTTTCTCTGAGGGCGGCCTCTGTTCGTACTTCCTCGACTAAATCGAGTTCTTCCCTCAAAGATTGATCGTTCATCTCTGTGTCAAAGGGAGATTCGATTATTCGCGATGGTTCGTTCAATTCAACGGGGATAACGGCCTCGGTTCCGTATCACGAGCCGAAAAGGTGTTTCCCCGGTGGATGAATGGGGCGTTGTTCGATAGGCCCATAACGTTGTGCAACTCCTCGACCTTGCTTTTGGATTCATCCAATCTTCTCGACCTTGGCTGATTCGGCTTGCCGTTAAATGAGAGGTGCTCGACCGAAGCGAAGTGTTAAGCGGTTCCTAATCTGATCACGAAATCTTAGAAATTTTTGTTTGTGAATTGTGTCCCATTGTCGGTGACAATGGCTTGTGGGATGCCGAATCGTGCTAGGATGTTCTTCTTGTAGAAGCGTAGGATATTTTGGGCGGTGATTTTGGCCAATGCTTCGGCCTCGATCCATTTAGTGAAGTAATCAACGCCTACTATTAAGTATTTGATCTGGTGGGCCCCTAGAACGAAAGGTCTGAGGATGTCGAGCCCCCACCAAGAAAATGGCCACGGGGACGACAGAGATTTGAGTTCGCTTGGAGGGGCCAGGTGCATATGTTTGTGTCTTTGGAATTTATCACATTTCTTGACGTGCTCCTTAGCATCGGTCTGCATGGTCGGCCAATAATAGCCTGCTCGAAGAGCTTTTCGGGCAAGTGATTTACCTCCCAGATGTTGGGCGCCTAGGCCTTCATGTATTTCCTTGAGTACGATGGGCACTCTGGTTTCTTCGATGCATTTGAGGAGGCAGATAGAGAATCTCCTCCTATAAAGTTTGCCTTCGAGAATGACGTAGGAGCATGCTCTTAGATCGATGATGGTCGCTTCTTTAGGGTCGTCGAGAATGGTTCCTTCGACCGATATTTATATCGGGGGTCATCAAAGCTCTTTCCTCGATGGCTAGGATGTTGTGGTGGAAGACCTTTGTATATACTTGGTGGGGAGTATCTCTTGGATTACCGACTTATTTCCTCCTTTGGTCCTCGTAATGGCGAGCTTAGGCGAGCGCTTGTGAGCATTGTGTTCTCTAGGGATGTGTTGTATATGCATCGGTGAAATTCTTTAGGTGATCTTGGACGAGGGTCCAGTACTCGGATAACTGACCGTTCTTTACCTGATATTCTCCTCGAACTTGGGAGGCTACGAGTTGTGAATCATCGGTATTTGACTTCTCGGCCCCGTATCTTTTGCTAGTCGAAGACCGGCGAGGAAAGCTTCGTATTCCGCCTGATTGTTCGACGTGGGAAAACAGAGGATGAGGGAAACCTCAATGATGATTCCTTCCTTGTTCTCTAGGATGATCCTCGCTCCACTTCCCGATGGGCTAGAAGCACCGTCGACATATATGGTTCAGCAATCACTTCCTTCTCGAGACGTTAAGAATGTCATTTCGGCCACGAAGTCTGCTAGGACTTGTGCTTTCGAGGGCCTTCTGCTCTCGTATTCGATGTCGAATTTGAGCAGTTCTAAGGACCACTTGAGCATCCTACCGGCTATATCTAGTCGACCTAGTAGCTGCTTGATGGGTTGATCTATTCGAACGACCATGGTGTGGGCCAAAAAGTAATATCGAGTCTCCTGGCAGCGAGACTAGTGCGAGGGCGATTTTTTCGATTTGCTGGTATTTTAGTTCAGGACCTTGTAGGGCTTTGCTCGTGAAATAGACGAGCTTTTGCCCGTCTTGCGCCTCCCGGACAAGCGGCCGGACTCGGTTATTCTGACTAGATACAAATATAAGGTTTCTCCCTTGTGCAGTCGTGATAACACGGTGGTTGCGACAATGTCAGCATTAGATGGTTTAAGGCTTGCTCGCACTCCTCCGTCCATTCGAACGCGACCTCCTTTCTTAAGAGTTTGAAGAAGGGAAGGGCGTGTTGGGCCGATTTTGCGACGAAACGGGCTAAAGAGGTTAACATCCCGTTGAGGATCTAGATTGATTTCTTGGACTTTGGTGTGGGAAATTCCGAAACGCCGACATTTATGCAGGTTGGCCTCGATTCCTCGCTCGGTGAGGTAGAAGCAGAAATTTCCAGCTCGACCCCAAAGTGCATTTTAAGGTTGAATCTCATTTTGGCCTGATCGAACACTAATTTGAGGTGTCGGGCGTAATCGACTTCTTCTTGGGATTTTACAATCATATCGTCCATGTATACTTCGAGCATATCTCCGATTTATATTTTGAAAACCTTGTTCATCATTCGTTGGAATGTTGCGTCGGCGTTTTTCAGACCGAAGGGCATCACGTTGTAATGGTAGTGGCCCGATTCGGTCATGAAGGTCGTATAGGTTTTATCTATTTTCGCCATGGGAATTTGATTATAGCCTGAATAGGCGTCCATAAATGATAATAATTTGAAACCGACCGAATTGTCGATGAGTTTGTCGATGTTGGGCAAAGGGTAGGCGTCCTTAGGACATGCCTTATTAAGATCAGAATAATCAATGCACATTCGCCATTTTCCATTACTTTTCTTCACTAATACAGGGTTGGATAGCCATGTTATGTATTGGGCTTCCGTTACAAATTTTTTCTCTAATAGGTCTCTAACAGCTTGCTCGGCAGCCTCGGTTTTCTCCGGGGATTGCTTTCGCCTACGCTATGCTACTGCCTTAAGGGTCGGATCGATGGCGAGGTGATGGCAGGCGACCTCAGGGTTGAGTCCGGGCATCTCAGCGGCGCTCCAAGCAAAGAGGTCGGCGTTATCTCTGAGGCACGCTTTGAGATGTTCGCGGGCTAGCGGGGGAAGATCTGCACCGATCTTTACACCTCTCCCAGGATCGTTGCCCAGAGGAACAAGTTCGAACTCCCCGTCCGGAATCGGGCGCATGAGTTGGTTCGAAGGGGATCTAGAGATCTCGCAGTCGGATTTCTCTTCCTCGATCATTGGTGCCTTTCCTTTTCTTCTCCTTTCTGCCAGATCCTCTGGCTCGAGATGACTATCAAGCTCGATGGTGTCGATCCGAGGGAGAGGCTCCTGTTGATGAGAATTTTCCAGGAGGGTGGCTTTACTTACGGTCGTGGGAGGAGGCGATGGAGTCTAGGCCTTTTCTTTGAGGCTTGAAACATCTTACGGCGCTGAATGTCCCGTGCAATGTCGTCACTCTTCCCTTGGCGGTGTAGTATTTCATCTTCATGTGGATGGTTGATGGTATGGCTACCAATTCCATGAGCATGGGACGACCAAAGATACATTGGTATAGAGAAGGGCGTTCGGCGATCAGAGCGAGTTTTGATCGACCTCCTGTTCCACTGGACCCAGGTGACAATTAGTTCGACATAGCCCCGTGGTCTAGCGGTCGATCCGTTGAAACCTTGTAGAGCCAAGATAGGAAGTCGGTGAGTCTCATTCGGTTGTAAGGTCTTGAACAATTGGGTATACATTATCTCCGCCGAACTTCCTTGATCGACAACTATGCGCCTCACATCGAAATTGACCATCCGGGCGCGTACTAGCAGGGGGATGTTGGAATTAGGGCGCCCGGGTAACTTTCCTTGTAACGCGGCGGGTTGGATTGACCATGGTTTTTATCAGGCGGGCGCCTGGGTGGAGCTTCGTCTATCACGGTCGGGCTCAAATCTATCTGAGTCGTCGAATCTTCTTTGATTGATCCGATTGTATTCTTGGTAAAGCCCCCACCTGAAATGACCATAGCCGTTGGGAAGGATTCCCAAGGGCTATGGGCGGCAAAATAGGTTGGGAGGATGTTTGCGTCGAGGAAGATAAAGTCTTCAGGCCTGGATACACTACAGGCTACGGGCATGAAGGAGTTCTCGGTCGGTTTTTCTTCTTCGACCTTGCTGGAGGAAGGAGCCTCTTCCTTTGCAGACTCTTTCTTTTTATATTGTTTAAGGTGCCCGTCTCGAATCAAGATCTCGATCGTATCCTTGAGATGGATGCAGTCTTCAGTTAAGTGCCTGTGACTCCTGTGGAGTCGACAATATTTGCTTTTATCCATGCCCGGTTTCATCGGCATCTGACGGGGAAAGCGCACCCCGCCCTGTTTGAATTCAGAATTTGCGCAGTCGGTGAGGATCCGCTCTCCAGAGGTGGTTAGGGGAGTGTAGTCGCTGAATCGACCAACGGGTCCCTTGTTGTCTCTAGTGTCGCGAGGTCTATCCTCTCGCCTACGCTCTCCTCCTCGACGGGATGTCGAGGGATCTTCAGTCTTGGAACTCCGGGCGCTTTCCTCATGTCGGGTATCCTGAGCAGAGTTTGCAGCTTCTTTCTCCTCGTGTCGGATATAGGCACAGGCTTTCGGGAGAAAGCATCCAATGTGGGAGGAGTCTCGATGCCTACCGCCTTTGCAAAATCACTACGAGGGCGTAGGCCCCTTTCGCGCAGATACTTTTTCATGTCGTCCGTGGTTGAAACTTGGACGACCTCTTTATTGAATCTTTCGATGTAGGCTCGTAGGGATTCGTCTCTCCCCTGGATGATGGCTTCCAAGGACGCTTCCGACTTGGGATGCCTTGATTGTGAAATGTCTTGGCAGTTTTCCCAAATGTTTCTAGGAGGTGATGGTTCCTTGAGCGAGGCTCTTGTACCATGCCATGGCTCCTTTTATAACGTCGTGGGGAAAAGGCGACATTTGATGGCTCCATGAACTCCCCTGTAGTCGAGCAGAGCATCTATATTTTCGATGTGCTCGTCAGGGTATGTGGTGTAACGGCCTGTTTTTACTAATATTATATTATATTAATACTTTCGAGTTAGTCGATATTTATTTTACGAGAATATTGTGTTAACTAATATATCTATTAATTTATCTGGCGACGTTTTGTTCGGTCCGGGTTTTATTCCGTTCGGTTCGGTAAAACATTATTCGGATCCGATATTTTAATTCCCCAGAATTATTTGAATGAATTGAATTGATGATATAATTAGATAGGGGTGTGGGGAGCATTTTGTTAGAATTGGGTTTTCACCCTTGGCTTGCTAGTAAGGAAAGACATTATAAAACCCTTTCCTTTGTTTTCTTCCCATTTTTCCAACACAACCAAAATAGAAACTTGAGAGGAAAAAGTGAGGGTTTGAGAAGAAGAAGAAGAAGAGGAGCAAGAGGAGCTTGATGATGTAGATGTTGGATCATCAAGAATCATCAAGCTAGAGGTAAGGGTTTGATTTCTTCACCTCATATAGTTAGGGTTTTGGTTGATATATTTTGTGGATTTTGGGGAAAAATAGATAGGTTGATTTATGAACTTTGGGTGAATGATTGATCAAATAACTTAGAAATTGAGTAAAGAGTATGGATTATAGGAGTTTATTTACTAAGCTAATATGAACTAGGAGTTGTGGAATGGAAATGGAAAAGAAAAACATAACAGTATAATGGAAAAACAAAAACCAGAAAATGTGAAACAGTAAAAACGCAGGGTAAGGAAGAAGAAAGGGATGGCTTAAGTGCAAGGGGGGAGGCGCCCACCTCCATGTGTGGGGCGACCGCCCCCCCATGATGAGGCCCCCGCCTCCTTCTTGTACTCTTAAGTGGGACGTGCGTCCCTTAGTGGGGGTGGTTCTTCGTGGGTTTTCTGTTTTCCCATTTCTGTATGTGAGAAAATGTTTCTGGAAAAAAAAACCAATTTCTGCATAATTTCTCAAAATACATTCTATTTCTTTGAAAAATCCTAATTTAACCTAGTAACATTTGGTATCCATAAAATATAATTAGAGGATAAGATAGCCGATTAAATTTAGAACCCGATTATGTTCCGATTTTCCGATTTCGGTAAATTCGACGACGGAGCAAGTTGCTCCGAATTCAACGAAAATTGACGTGCTAGCTAAGTTTGACGTGTAGAACGTAGTGTTGAGGTTAGTTTTTCGAAATTGCGAGTTTTTACGAAACGACCCGAAATAGGCCAATTTACGGTAAATTGAACCGGATTGTGGTTTAGTCAATTTAAGACATATATGAACTATCCGATTTCGATGTTGATGTTTATAATTAATGTCGGTAATTAAGAATGGCTTTCGCGACGATTATTGGTGTTTTTGGCTATTTTTCCGTTTTTGGAAATTGGTGGATTAATTTATAATGATGTTTGCGACGATGTATTTAATAATAAATACTTGATGATTTGCGATGCAATAATATATGTCTTTGTACATGATGATGTGATGATTATATTGATGTCGTTAATTAATGCTTCCGATTTGTGAATGCATGATTTTGATGATGATGAATTATTAGTGATGTTTTGCATAATGCAAATATGATGCGATGATATATTTATCTGTATGTGGATAAATTATGGCGATGTGGGCTTTATGCCAATTTTGATGAGCGACGATGATGTTTTGTGTTGTGTTGTTTTATTGTCGAGTCACATACATTGCATTGGCGACGATGGGCTTTTATGCCAAGCGACGAGGCTTTTATGCCAAGTATTCCTAATTATGGACAAAGCGACGGGTACCACATGCATAACATAGCCGTGTCTCACAGGTCGGTTATGTTTATGTTTCAGTTGTTTGGCGTTGGGTTTTTGTTTAATTATTGGATGATGTTGAATTGCGATGATATATGATATTTTGTTTGGTGATGATCTTTATAAATTCATGATAAATATGCGATGAATATAAATGATGATTTTTGCGATGATTTAACTTGATAAAATGCTTAATGCAAATCGATGTGATGGTGTTTGTGTGATGGGCTTTTATGCCAAAGCGACGATGGGCTTTAGCCAATTTGTGATGATTTCATTTATGATGCTTAAGTTATTAGTATTGTTTGATATTGTTGTTTATAATTGCTGTATTGGTTAGTGACGTATTAACTTGTGATGATTTCGTGGCGATAGAAGTTTATGTGTTGTTGTGATGAAGTATGCCGATGAGGTTATGGCGATATAGTGTAGATTATACACATTAGAATGACGATCGAAGTAAGTGAGGTTTGGATATGTGTTGGAATGCACTTATTAACTTATATCCTTTACAATTCCAAAATATATATATATATATATATATATATATATATATTCTATCATGCCTTTAATTATATGTTTTAGAGTATCTCACCCTTTACTTGTTTCACCGTTACCTATATATTGGTAACGTGCAGGTTGAAGACGGAGTTTATAGCTGCTGTTAGTCGAGTCGGTGTCGCTCTGATACATAGCACTCGGGGGGAATATTTATGTTGTCTTGTTGTTGTTCTATTGGTGTTATCCCTTTATGTATAAGAATCATACTTTATGAAAACATGATTTATTAAGGAAGTTTAATAAAGAAGATGTTTTGATGTTTATGAATCAATTTATATTTCCGACGATGCTATGTATCCGAGATTTATACTTTAAAGCAAACTGTTTAAAGTGATTTGGTTTGATGATGTGACGCCTCAGTATTTAATTTATGAAATTTTAAATTACTCGATTTTTACGTATAAAGCCTTGGGTAAATTTGGGGTGTTACATGTGGTACCGTCGTACTGGCCTAGACGAGGGGTTTTTTCTAGTCTTGAGGGAATGGGGATATCCATGATGGCCCGACATAACGGTACATGGTGCTCATCGTCGTCGCTTCGATCAAGAGACGGATCCTCTTTTGATCTTGGAGATGAAGAGCGATCGCGAGTGCGATGATGCTCGTTCCTTGATCTTTTGTGGGTCAGTGATTTCTGATTCTGCTGAGGAGGGGAATGGCCCCTCTTATTCTGACGATCAGAGAAATCCTCCCTTCGGGCTGCCTTCTTTGGTGATGGGCTTCTGGGGGCAACAGCCTCGGATCTCTGATGTGGAGATGAAGGGCGATGTCTTTCCAAAGCCTTTATGCGCTGGCCCTGTTGAAGGAGGAGATTGTTGGTCTGATTGAGGACTGACAGGATTGCTACCAAGGCCTGATCCGTGTTGATGGGTGGTAGGGTTATTGGTGAAAACCCGACAGGATCAGAGAATGGATTCTTGGAATTGGGGTCTTCCAAGAAGCCTTGGTCGGCTGCACCGTCAGCATCTGGGGATGCGGTTCTGCCATCCCTGTTGAAATCCTCGTGAGGGGAGGAAAAAGCTCTATCAGTTTTCTTTACAGGTGAAATGATGGGGTTGTTGGGAAGAGAATGGTCGTTAGACTCGGCCATCTTGTGAGGTTGGAGGTTATCTTTGATCTTCGTAGATATTATTGAAGATGGGGAAGAAAGTTTCCCACAGACGGCGCCACTGATCAGAACTGTTGACCAGAATTGGAGACCGACGAGCAGTTGACAATCTTCCGAGCAAGTTGGTGAGGAGGGGGTGGTGTACCTGCAAGGCACTCCGATGCTAAAGTAAGTAAATGATTGAGAAGATAGTTTGAGGTATATGAGTGATTAGAGTGTAAGAAAAAAGATACCTTGCCCTCGAAGATATGAGGGTTTATATAATACCATAGGAAGATTCTTATTGGTCCCTGAGTATGGGCCGAAATATCCGGATCCTCAAATGTAGCTATTCGATCTGACCAGGTCAAAACTAGGGGTCACGACCACTACTAGCCGTTGTGTCGAGGAATCAGCTCAAGGCGAGCATATGGCCCATCGAGGGCAGGGTTTGATCGGTCAGACAGCTGTCGGGCTTGTTGTGACGGAGATGCTCACAGGGAGCATCGTGGTGATGATGTGAGATCGAACTGGTCGTGGTATCATGAGGACAGATCAGAGGCTCAGATGCGTTCGAGTTATCCAGGACAGTTAGTAAGCAAGATTCACAATTTAAAATTGAATGAAATTCGCATGAATGCACATGAACAAATGGAAATTTTCAATTAGAGATCATGAGACTAGTTAGTGTTCAAATTAAACCTAAAGAAAATCAGCATTATAATTATAATCTAAACACATTTAAACTCGAGTAAAAGCAACGGTGGACATGGTTCTTACACCACAAATGAAACAAGGGGAAAGGAAAACTTATTGCAACATCTCAAAATCAAAATGGAATCGTATTTAAACAACATTAACATCTTTTCAAATAAAATCACAACAAACATACAAAAACTTACGAACGTAAACCTGAATCAAAATCAACGATGTCGCATTGCCAACAACACTTATCTTTTCTAAATCCATCAAGGTTTTAACATGACTTAACTCAAATGAAACAAACTTTTCCTAATGAGAACACACCGATAGCAACCTAATTATTCATCAACAATTGACACATAGTATGGAAATATAGCAACTCATAATCGGATCAAGAAATACATAAAATCAACCATTTCAAAGTTCTAATGCTAGCACAAAAATCAAAACCTTAATGCACATCTAAACCACAACATAATATACATTGTCAATTAAATTTCTTTTTACAAATCTTGCAGAGTTTTAGAGTTACTTTCAGAAAAACAAAATCACCATATAACCGAATCAATCCACATAGATGAAAGGAAATTGATACTTACCTAATAGTTTGTGACGTCAAGTTGTGAGGGATATCTGGCTTGTTTTGAAAGTGAATCCTGCTGCTGCTTCTTCTCCCTAAGCCAATTCCCATCCTTTGCTGCTGCTCAGAGCTTGAAGAAGCTGGGCTTAGTGGTGCAGGAGGTTGAATGAAGATGAAGATGCGTGAAGGAATTGAAGGTTTGGCTAACAGAAGGTTGAGAGAGAGGGAGTTATACGGTGGATGGAGCTTCTGGCTACTGCGAGTGAAAGAGGGCTAGGTGACGAAATGAGTTGGTTGTGTGGTGTGGTTAGTGAAGAGAGGAATAGGGACGGAGTAAGTTGGGCAGGTGGATTGAGGTTGCAGAGGCGGTTAACGGCGCGGAAGGGACCATGAGTAGTGACGAAAGAAGGATGGAAGGGAGGTCGTGGTGGTTTTTGTTGAACTAAGGAGAGCAGGGACGGAGGGAGTATGAACGTGACGATGAGTTGAAAAAGGGGGTTTCACGGCGGGTGAGTGGAAGGAAGAAAGTGGGCTTCACAGGCGATGAAAGAGAAGTGAGAGGATGGAGGGTACAGCGGAATGAAGGTCGATGGTAGTTGCTGTTGGACCGGCGCTGGGGAGTTTCCGGCGGAGAAGAAGATGAAGATTTTTTTGTTTTCACGATCTATGCCTCGCCTCTTTGTTCTGTTTTTTTTTAACGACTTTTTTGCTTTTTTTTTGTTTTTCTGATGCTCCTCCTCCTTTTTTCACGCTCATCCCTTTTGTGGCCTCTGCTTCGTTATAAACATTCAACCAACAAACTTATCCTTATTAGGTAATAGGGAAAGACAAAAGAGATCTTAGATAGATATATTTTGATTGGAAAAATTAAATATAAGATAAACTAAAATAAAAATTCTTTTTCTCTCTTTTTTTATAACTATAATTTCAAAAAAAAAATAAAATCTAAGACTATAAAACAAATTAAAAGTAAACACATTTTTTATATACAAATTTTTAAAGTGATTTGAAATACAATCTAAACTAATAATAATTTTTTCTTATTTTTGTAATGATAGAACTATACTAACATCCAAACTAAAAAAATAATAATAATAATCTAAATTTTTTTATATTTTATCAAAATGCTAGTAAAATTTAAATATAAATTGCTTTAAAAGAAAATATAGTTAGATAAAAAATTTAAATCAAAATATCATATAAAAATGCGCGAGAAATGCAAAAGATGTGAATGAAAATTAAATTTAACACAGAAATGCGAATAAAAATGAAAGTATGCGAATATTAATGTTATTTCCAACATGCCATATTTTTCTCATTCAAAAATTTGCATTTTTACTAACATTTTCCTCTTAATCGATTTCTCTCGTATTTTCCAATTTCTTACATTTTCACAAGTTATCCCGTTTCGGGCGATTTTTCTTTATCGTTTCTTTTTTTCCAATAATGTAATTGCTCATGGGATGTAATAGTTTAATTAGGACATTTTATTTTCCGCATTTTAAAGTATGTATCTGCCCCGAAGCCATGTAATAGCGTAGGATTTATCTTTCCGCACTTTACCTTTCCGCATTTTAATTTCCGCACCCTATAAACTGATAGTAATTAGGCGTGTATGGCAAGATAAAATTGAACAATAGCTCACTCTAATTTGCAAGATAAAAATATCTGAATCAACACACTTTTCACATGCACCTTAGGGTAATTCTCTCTTATTGCCTTTACAATTCAAATGGTCAAGTCCTCGGTAGAGGTATTCTAGCACCGTTGCCTTCAAAACAAATCATTATAGTCCCTTGATACAAAGATCATAAGACCCACGATGTCGCCTCCGAATACATGATCTTGACCCTCGATTGTGCCCACGAAAATGATGATAGTCCCTTGAATGTGCTAGGATACTTCCTACAAGTTGCCTTCTATGACCATCCGATGTCCCTTCAGTGTCCGTTTACATCCAGCGAATGGAGTTACCTACCAACTAATGGTATGGATAGCGCTATTCTAAAGGAGCGTAAAATAACACGAAAAAGACCGATTACGAGTAGGTAATAAGACTTTTAGTTGCTTGCTCTATCAAAATACTTTTCACACCACACTTCTTTTGTCAAAATTCAAACTCTTTTCAAAGCGAAACATTTCCGAACACTTTGTATACATTCCTACATGAATCATTACAAAGTCAAAGCGAAATACTTTTTCAAAACATTTTGTCAAACACACGAAAGCACAATTTTAAAGTGATCTAAGAGCAACTAAGAGCCCGTAGATAACTACGGATGAAAAGTGCTAATACCTTCCCTTTTCATAACCTTCTCCCTTACTCGAGAATCTAACGAAGGTCTTTTTACATACTTTTACCTTCCTTAATTGGATAAAAAGAAAAGTCGGTGGCGACTCTTGCTATCCGCACATTTGCGATACAAAATCCTACAAAGTCAGTTCACGTATTCAGTGGCGACTACGGAAACACCCTAAAGAGAATGCCTTAAGTTTCTAAATCACCTTTCTTGCTTTTGTTTGACTTTATCTTTAAGGGTTGCTTGGGTATTATATTTGTGGGGGATCCTACACCCGGATCCGGGTTTCCTTTTAAGTAAGTAGCAATAAATCGTCGGGACCGTTAGACGTATATCGAAACGCTCAACATGATGGCTACGTTAGCGTGACACTTTGGATGTCCTGATACTCTTCATTCCCAAGTTGAGGATAGTATTTGCCTTCTGCGTGGTGTCATCAAGCGTTAAATAAACTTTTAGAACCTTAATTGACCCATCTTGGCCATTAGAAGGTAGTGAGATGGCCGGCTTTGGTGCAAACTAAGGTTGGTTGATACTCGATGCTACGCTCATTGACATCAGACTTTTGGGATATTTTCGGTCGACCACTTGGTAGTCGTATTGAGATAAACGCCTATGAGAAAGATCAATGATGTGAGATTCCTAGAACCCGGTTACTATTATAGGACAGGATGAACCAACTCAAATTTTTGGTGGGGTAATCACCTATACCTCTTTCAAGCATTAAACCTAGGCTCATTGTGTGAATTGCTTGTGTGTGCCAAACATGACATCATGACATCATTCGCATTGCATATCATTTCTAACTATTTCAAGGACCTAGAGATTTATCTTTGCTCTGTTTTGTAGGGATTATGGCTTCTAGAAAGACTATCCGAATCAACTTCATGGGTATACCTTCTCACTCAAAAATTGGTTTGAAATTCCCGACCATGCTCGGTTCATCAAAAGACATGGTTATCTGCTTGATTTGGTTATCTCGGTTTTGAAGAAGATATGATGCATGTCTATTCGGTTCTTGATCCAAAACACCATTGCTTTACATTCCCGTTATCGTTGGTTCCTACCTTGGAAGAGTTCTCTAAGCTACTTGGGATACCTATTCTTGACCAAATGCCATTCACGGTTTAGAAAAGGTTCCTAAATGCGAAGACATCGCATCAACCTTACACCTTAAGCGCTCAGAAATTGAAGCCAGTTGGGAAACAAGAAGTGGAGTTAAGGGTTTACTTGCAAGTTCCTAATTAAGAAAGCAGGAATTCCTCAAAGTCATGAGTTTCCATGCATTCGAAGACATTGTGGCCTTGCTAATCTATGGTTTGGTTCTATTCCTAACTCGGATCAATTCATAGATATCAGCGCCATCAAGTTGTTTCTTACCCATGATCACTGCCTACTTTACTTGGAGATATTCTACATTCTCTCCATACTCGTACTACTAAAAGACAAGGAACTCTCATGTGTTGTATACCGTTACTTTCAAGGTGGTTTATTTCACACCTTCCTCCATCAGTCTTGAAGAATGAACAAAGGTTGAGATGGTCTCAAAGGCTAATGTCACTCTCTCATTCAGATATCCGTTGGAATCTTTTCTCTCAAAAGGACTTCACATTCATTGAGCGTTGTGGAGAATTCCCTAATGTACCACTACTTGGTATAAGGGGAGGTATTACTTACAACCCTTCTCTAGCTCGACGTCAGTTTGGTTTTGCTCGAAGAGATGGTCCTCATGATATGCTTCTCCAAGATATTGTGTTCGATTACAATCACGATCTCGAATTACAAGCGAAGGTTCATACACGCTTGGGGCATGGTAAAGACTAATACCAAGACTTTGGGGCACCAAAACTCCATTCCTTGGGAACCTTACCTCAAATGGGTGCGAGCTCGAGGCTCAAAACCTCATGATGCCATTCACGCTGTTTACCGTAATTATGGAACCTGTTGCTATAGGTGACGTACCCTATATTGTTCTTCATCCTGACATACCTACTGATTTTGAAGACTTGAAGAGATCCTGGATTCAACTAAAAGAAGAAAGGGATACATTTGAAGCTCAGTGTTATGCAAGTGAGAAGAAAGTGCTAGAGTTGACAAAGCTACTTCACGAGGAGCGAAGCATCAACGCCTACCTCAGCACCAAGAGAAAGCGTCCATGGGAAACTTAGAGCTTTAGGATTTTATGTTTTTCTTTTATTGTTTTGAACTATCTTTTGTACTTAAAAAGAAAAAGAATAAAAAAAGAACTAACAAATGTTTGTTCATTGCTTGTTTAAAAAATTTAAATCTCTAAGGTCCTTGAAAACATTGCATTGCATCTGCATAAACATCGCATATCATAGCATAACATTGCATCACAGGTACATTGAAGATTGGTTTTCTCATTTGCTCGCTATTTATTTTAGCAGAAATGGCTCTTGAACAGACTGTCAAAGATCTCCAAGCTCAGAATGCTCAGTTTCAGCAGATGTTCACTAGTTTGGTCCAAGGCCAAGAAGATCTGAAGAAACTCATCAACAGAAAGAAGAAGGTTGTTGGTCTCCTCAACATGGGCAGACGCTACAAAGGTGGTCCCAAAGTGGTCAGTCGGATAGAGCTCTTTGAAGGAAGTATCAAGAAGGAGGATGAGCAAAGTGACAAGGGTGATGGCGAAGGTAGTCAGCATGAGCCTGAAAAAGACTATGATAATGGCCAGTACTCTGATGAAGATGACAAGTACAAGCAACTTGAAGACCGTCTGAATGCTGTGGAAAATCTGAAGATGTTCGGGCTGAATTTTGATGATTTGAGTCTTGTTCCTGGTGTTGTGATTCCTCCCAAGTTCAAAGTTCCAACTTTTGCTAAGTATGATGGCATGTCTTGCCCTAAGCTGCATTTGAAATCCTATGTTCAGAAGATCAATCCCCACACTGATGACAGAAAGTTGTGGATGCATTATTTTCAAGAGAGTTTGTCCAGAACTCAATTGGAGTGGTATTATCAGCTAGAGAATGAGTGTATCCGTACATGGAGTGACTTGGTGATGCTTTCTCTGAGGCATATGAGTACAATCTGAATTGACACCCACTCGCATGCAACTCTGAGCATGTCTATGGGTCGTGACGAGTTCAAATAGTATGCTCGAGTGGAGAGATCTAGCGGTGAGTTCAGCCACCCTTGTCCAATATGGAGTTGGTTGATATGTTCATGGGGACAGCGGCCCATTCTTCAATCATCTTATTGGAAACTCTTGACCAGTTCCGAGCTAATATTGACGGCGAGGCGGTATCAAGAGTGGAAAGATTCATGTAGAGTCATCTTCAAATCTTTGAAGAGATCTTTTGGTGGTAAGAAAGAAGCTAATGTTGTGTATATCCAGAAAAGCCGAGCCAAGACCGACCGTGCTCAATCTGTGGGGGCAGTTGTGATCTCAAATTCTACATCAGTACAACCTCAGCAAGACAACGCGTAAGCAGCGCCACGAAGGCGGTTATAAAGATCAACATGCCATTGTCGGCCTTGCAACACATGTTGAAAGCGGTGATTACTTTGAGGATCCTCCTCGAATGTCAACACTTCCTCTCA